>NKZH01002263.1:7482-37668 GCA_002370695.1 Metschnikowia matae var. maris
GTAGAGAGTAGAGAGTAGAGAGTAGAGAGTAGAGAGTAGAGAGTAGAGAGTAGAGAGTAGAGAGTATAGGTGTTAGATCTTAGAGAATATCTCATAGTCTTAGCTCAGTCATGGGTCTCGTCTAAGGTCTTATACACTACACTCTAGTCTGTATCCTCCATTATAACTATAGAATATAATCCAGAGAGAACCATGAAGTATAGAAATGAAGTATAGAAATGAAGTATAAAAATGAAGTATAGAAAGGTCAGAGTATAAGTAGCGAGCAGGTGCGGCGTGGAGGAGAAGCGAGTGCGACTTGAGAGTTGGAGACACTGACTTTCGTTTTTCGTTTTTCGTTTTTCTTGAGCGTGTGTTACAGTGTTTTTCAAAACTATTCAAACCACACTAGCAAAATGAAACCAACCAGAGAAACAAAATAAATCAAACCAATCATTTCAAGAATTATCGTACCCCTTCTGTAAAATCTTTCAAATCAAAATGTCGGAATGTTTTTGTTTCAAACATCAATTTTCATTCGTTGAGGAATTATTTCTTATGTACTTCACATCTGGGAGTTTTATAGTATCAATCAATGAATTAAGGAACCAATGAATTAAGGAACCAATGAATTAAGGAATTAAGGAATTAAGGAATTAAGGAATTAAGGAATTAAGGAATTAAGGAATTAAGGAATTAAGGAATTAAGGAATTAAGGAATTAAGGAATCAATGAATCAAGGAACCAAGGAACCAAAGGGGCAAAACGGGAAGGAACATGAACATGAATAGGGTTTTGTTTTATCTCTCTATAACCTGCATATAACAAACTGTTTTAAAAAAAAGAGTGTATGAGATAACATTTCGAATTATTGTTTTGTTTTGTTTTAATTTTGAATTATTGGTAGTAGTTAATTTTGTGTTTTTGGATCGAACATTTAGTCGCACTGGTTTGAAGGGGTTTAAAAAGCATTGTATTATTAACAGCCATTCAGAAGAAAAAAGAGTGCTACTGGCCACGCACCTAAGCAACTTGCAACATCATCAACAACAGATATCAGCATCAACAACAGACATCAGCATAACCTAAAAAGTTTACCAATATATTGAAATTGTACTGATGATTATTATTATTATTATTACCACCGTTACATATAAACGGAGTTCATCGATATCATCGTTTTTTTTTTTTAAAGTAGTTTGATATTGGTGTTGGTAATTTAGTGGTGGTAATTTAGTGGTGGTAATTTAGTGAGGATAGAGTGACTGAGAGTAGTAATGGGTGTGAGACTGAGAGAAGCAGTGAGACTGAGAGTAGTGAGTGGGTGTGAAACTGGGTTTAAAAGAGTGAGGGTATGAGGGTATGAGGGTGAGGGTGAGGGTGAGGGCAGAAAGTGAGACAGTGTGACGGAGACAGTGAGACGGAGACAGTGGGTGAGTGGACGGGTACTAGGGCTCATATCGGATATCTAAAATGTTGGTAGTGGTGTCTGTATGAGGACTCTCTTTCAAGTAGTTCTAGAATGAGTACTGTAGTATGAACATTGGATAGTAGACCTAGTACTATTAATAGTAGACCTAGTACTATTAATAGTAGACCTAGTATTATATAGAGTAGTCCTAGTATTATATAGAGTAGCTCTAGTATTATCTATAGTAGCCCAGTATGTTCTGGGTGTATAGTGTAGTCTAGTGTCTTGCAATTCTCTGGTACCAGTACCAATAGTGTTAGAGTATCTTAGTCAGTATGAGTGTGGTACACCTTAAGTCCATTTCTATTACACATCCAAGTACAGTGTTGTACAGTCTAAGTGTAGTGAAGTGTAGTACAATCCACGTGCAGCGTAGTCTAAGTGTAATGTTTTATAGTGTAGTGTAGTATAATGAAGTGTAACTTAGGACAGTCTAAATATAGTATAGATAGTACAGACTAAGTAAACTGTAGTGTGGTATATTGTAGTATAGTATAGATAGTACAGTCTAAGTATAGTGTAGTGTATTACAGAGTATTACAGAGTTGTATATTGTAGTACTTCCCATTGTTCTGGTGGAGAGTTTTTCGGTGATACGTTTCTCTCAAAGTTATATAAGTCACCCCGGTTCCTCTCTTGAGGAACCATCAACGAATATAAGAAGTTAGGCATACATGTATTAAAAGAACACAACAAGTACAGTCTAAGTATAGTATAGTGTAGTGTAGTATAGAGTAGTGAGTAGTAGTAGTACAGAGTAGTATATTGTAGTGTAGTGTAGTGTAGTGTAGTGTAGTGTAGTGTAGTGTAGTGTAGTGTAGTGTAGTGTAGTGTAGTGTAGTGTAGTGTAGNGATAGTATAGATAGTATAGATAGTATAGATAGTATAGATAGTATAGATAGTATAGATAGTATAGATAGTATAGATAGTATAGATAGTATAGATAGTATAGATAGTATAGATAGTATAGATAGTATAGATAGTATAGATAGTATAGATAGTATAGATAGTATAGATAGTATAATAATGTAGTTAGATGGATGGGTGAACATCTAATTCCTAGTGTCTTAATTGATGCATATACCTAGCACCATCATAGCCAAAACAAAAGCAATGGATAGTGGTTTTTTGCCTCCACCAGAAGTCTTAGAGGTCGAAAAGTCAAATTGAGAAGTGGATTCCTCGCTAAGAGAAACCGAAAGACTGGTAGATGAATATCCCATAGCCTTTACTGCCCTAGGAACAGACCCATTGATCACCTCCACATTCTCTTCATCAGTATAACTTGCTTGGGCCAAAGAAATCTCCAAGGCCTCTAAATCATACACCACATATGCACTCCGGAGGAACGTATCTCCCAAGAGCCCATAGGCAAATGTAGTTGATAGTTGATCCAAAACAAATACCCTTAAATAACATGAGCCTTCATTTTCAGTCAATAATTCAGATACAGGCACTTTGATTTGGATACCCAGAAAGTCATAGACCAAGTGGCCCGACGCCTGGTTATATGCACACTCCACTTGATAAAGCCCCATTTCCTCAGAGTAAATTCCCTGCATCAGCAGAACCAAAGCTAACATCACAGGTCTTGGAAGTGCTTGGAGCAGAGTGCCTGAATCCAAAATAACCCCAATTGGCTGGTCCAAAATCGTCACGTTCTGAGTATCATTCTCAAAGTATATCTGATCAAGTCTAACGGCAAACAGATCATACCTTGTGAGGTTTCGGTATAAGTTAACAAATCGCACAGTTTGTAATTGTCCCATATACTTCTCATGATCAACAGCACCAAAGAGAACCGAGCCCTTTTGGGAACCTTTCTTGTTTAAGAACAAGGAATAGGCGACTTTCTCAATTAAGCCTGATTTCTTCAACTGTACAGGGAAATTATCATAAGTAACATAAGGAGGTTTTAAAGAAGAGGCTTCTTCAAGAATAGGCCCAATACCTAAAGTACCCATATTCGTCAGTGTATCATTGGCCACACCAAAAGTCATGTTTACCTGCACATTAGAGAAACCCACAGTATCCGAACCATAAACACCCCGAGCATAGGTCTGGTCCATATAAGAGATGGAGAAGTCAGGGTAAGTATGACTTTTCTTAAAAGTATTAGAATTAGCCGTATTGAATGATCCAAATCCTGCACATTCACTTGCACCCACCTTGAGGTCCAGGTTTCGTGTAGCAGTAGTATCAAAAACGACATCAAGAGCATTGGTCACGACTTTTCTTTGATATATAGGTTCTGACCTCTTTTCATTCGAAACATCAACTTCACAAGTTGAGTTTGTACTCAAGACCCATAAATCCGCTGATCCTGTATCCAACAAAACGATACACTTATCTCTATTAGAACCCATATACACCAGTGCCTGGTAATCGAAATTGGTTTGGTCAACTTCAAGCAATTCCGAGCCATCGGCTCGTTTAATAAACCTGGACCTTTTAAGGGGTTTCACATTTTGTTTTTGCACAATTTCAAAGTCCAATTTTATGCCATCCCTTCTTTTGGGTGGAGTGATTATAGAAGCCCAAGCCACCGAAAAGAGAAGAGCGTATTGTAATAACATCCCTGGCTGTCCTGTATATAAACCTAAATATATAAATTCAATTATAATTATTAAGCTAGGTTCCAAATTTGGTCAATTTGTTTTTTTATACTTTTGGTCGCTAATTAGTGGCATTTTGAGTGTTTAAATGTTATAGAATCTGATAGGAGGCAGGGCTTCAAACCATCAATCTCAAATCTCACATCTCACATCTCACATCTCACATCTCAAAGTTCACATCTCAAAGTTCACATTGTGGATGCACAGCACAAGAGTGCATGTTACCAACTTCATTGAAAAAGGTTGGAATGGTTATTCTTCTTGACTACTGCATGATCCAAGCCACGTGACCACACCCTTTCTCTCTTCCCCTCTCTTTCCCTCTCTATAAAATGTCATATAATGTCATACAATGTCATACAATGTCAATAATGGTTCATATCTAGAGTGCATGACAAACAATCGACATTTGTATATTTCTGTCTATTTCTGTCTATCTATCTATTTCTGTTCTGTCTTGTCTAAAATAACATCTATAATAACATCTAAATCCAGTACTACTACTATAGTAGACAGCTACACACTACACACTCTTGGCTACAGTGTTTTTCAAAACTATTCAAACCACATTAGCAAATTTAAACAAACCATGAATTCAAAAATAAAATTAAACAAACCAATGATTCAAAATTTTATTTCGTACACTCCCTCTAATAAGGTGTTTTATACAGGAGAACAAAGAGAAAACCCCAGTTCATGTTCCGTCCCGTCCCGGTTTAAACCATGATTGGATTAGTACTGCGAAAGACTCTCAAACTTGAATGTATAGTAGATATAATTTTTCAGTAATCCTTCAGATTTAGGATTTCAGAATACCGAATTCCTCAATAAAATGAAAGTACGTATTTGAAACATTCCACCAATTGTCATTTGTCATTTGTCATTTGTCATTTGTCATTTGTCATTTGTCATTTGCCATTTGCCATTTACCATTATCCATTTGGGGTTTGGTTTTTGAGAGACTGTGCGAACCCTTGAATTATTGGTTTAGTTAATTTTAAATAATACTGTACCACACAATACTCAATGTTACTCAATGTTACTCACTACACACTACACACAACACAATACTCACTGTTACACACTACACAATACTCACTGTTACTCACTACACACTACAATGTTTTTCACAAATATTCAAACCAACCTTCAGATTTAAGATCTCAGAATATTGAATTCTGATTTAGTTGGTGTTTGAAACGTTATGTCATTTGGTGCAAAAGACTCTGTGAAGGAGTACGACACTTTTTGAATTACTGTGTTGTCTATTTGGGCTAGTTCTGGTTCCAAACTTATTGGCTTCTAGTTTGAATAGTTTTGAGAAACACTGTACACACTACACACTACACTACACACTACAGTACTGAATAATACACAATACACACTACACACTACACACTACACTACACACTACAGTACTGAATAATACACACTACACACTACACACCACACATTGCACACTACACACTACTTAGTACTGAATAATACACACTACTACTCTATTAATAGATCACTAGACTTATGATCTTTTCATAGATTTCTTGGGTAACATTTTTTTTCTAACATCCAGATAATTGTTTTATTTTTTTTTTTTATTTTTTTCGGGATATTCAGGTCATTTCACATCATTTGTTCTCAAAATCACTTCCCACTTCTTCAAATCATACATTCTATCTTCAGTCTTCTATCTTCTATTTTCTGTTATGTCTGTGCTTGTCTTTATATTATGATTTTTTGATTTAATTTTTTTTTTGAATTTTTGAATTTTAGAATTTTGTAGTTTTAGAAAATTGGTGGAGTGGTAGATTGGTGGATTGGTAGATTGGTGGATTGGTGGTTGGTGGTTGATGAATTGGTGGTTGGTGATTCTGTGGGTGGTTGAGTGGTAGAGTGGTAGTGCTAAAAAGTCCCAATTGCGCGAACCAAATCGTACAGTGTTTTCCAGAATCATTCAAACCACACTAACAAAATGAAACAAACCAATACACATAACCCCGCCAAACAAAGAAACTAGTTCATATTCCGTCCCGGTTTGACCCTTGACTGGTACTTCTGCCTTGACTGGTACTTCTGCCTTGATTGTACTGCAAGACTCCTTAATGTTGGTGTACATAACAGGCAATCCTTCAGACTTTATATTATCAAAATATTGAATTCTTCAATGTATGAACGTTGGCGTGAACCTTTATGCCATTTGATTTGAAAGTTTATGCGAATAGGTACGAACCATATTGAATCATTGGTTTGAATAGTTTTGAAAAACGCTGTAAATCTACACGGTTGGTCCAAACTATTGGGTTCCTCACAAGTGCGGCTTGCTTAGACCCAGACCGCGATTTGCTTAGACCATACAGCGATTTGATAAGTTTAGTCAATGAATCGTCTTACCAGTGATTTGAATATAATTATATTGCAATGACTTACACCCAATATTCAAACAAGGTCCCAGATATTACCAATCACTCTTAAAGTCTAGAAATGTGTTTCAAAAGCCGTGAACTTATACACCTGTGAAATCGTGGAGATCGGGTAAAAGCAATAGTGAATACGTCTGAAATATAACCAGAGAGATAGACTTGTATGTTCCTCCCACTTTAAGAACACATTTCAATTCTTCTTCTATTCTTCAAAAGGTCCTTCTTCCAGCCTTTAAAGACCACTTATTGCAATACTGAAGGAGATATCTCTAGATGTACTGGAACCAATTAAGAGTCATACATTTTTATTAAAGGAGAATTAATATGTCTGGACTTTTTATTACTACAAGTGCTTCTTGGATAGCCCTTTGTCCTTGTCCATTTCAAGAATCTAGCTGCAGTGATTAAAACAAACAGATCCAGAAATTTTCTTCACTCATTCTGTGACTATTTTATCAGTACAATTAGTCAATGACCATGACCAAAGAAACCAAGTCGTCTATACGAATAATTAGTAGGTTCAACACTACTACATCCTCTGGAGAATGACAGGAGCATGGACAAACAAGCATGGAAACGAAATGTATGGACACAGATCCATGGATGAATACTTGGTGGCAAGGATATCTACTTCAATAGTGCTGAACTGCACAGAGGTTCCTCTAAGTAAGGTACAAAAGTTCCATTACCAGCACTCTCACCCTCCATACATGATCAAGGACTATATTATAGTCAAGCGTAGACTTCATGAAATAAATTAGAAGGTCTGTTCTTTTTTTGTGAAGTTTACCTGAAGGATAAATCTGGCACATGGTCTTTTTTGCCCACCACCGTTCCTTCAGTATCATGCTCTATCTCCAAAGGTCTGGACAAAAGAGTCTATTTTTAAAGCCAAGAGTTAAACTATTGGTCCATGGATTTGTCAATGGATTTCTAGATGGATTAAAGACCACGGCCCAATACTAAATAAAGACTTCATCATTCAAGCTTCTATCACAAACCGGATCTAGTATCTTGGCGTTCCCTATGGACTAGTCACTACTAGTCACTAGTCACTCCTACACTATGTAAAGCTACACTACACTACACATTAATTCTATGGCTTAATAATTTATGGGTCTCTAATTTATGGGTCTCTAATTTATGGGTCTCTAATTTATGGGTCTTTAAATTTTGTGTTGAAATCAGGTGTTATTTCTTGCTGTGTCAGTTAGTTATACATAGATAGTGAGGTATGAGTTCTCGGTTTGAGGGTTTATCAGTTACCACTATGTGCATTATTTAATTGAGCATAGAACATGGAACACAGAACATAGAGAAGAAAAGAAAAAAGACACTGAGTGAACAAAGTTTCTCTCAAAGTTATAAAAGCCTCTCTGGTTCTTCTTCTCTTTAAATCAGCTAATACAAGTTTAGGCATTAATGTATGGAAGAACATAACAATGGGAGTAATATACTAATTGCTAGAATTAACAAAATTGAATAAGATTAGGTAATGTTGATTCGTTTTTTCTAGTGATGATCATAAATTTATATTGAAAGGTTTATTATTAATAATATCATTAAAAATGTTAATGGTGAGTGGAGGTACGGGTGTAAGGCCAAGCTTCATAGGTTCATAGGTTCATAGGTTCATGGGTTCATGGTTTACGATTCGCAACCGAGGGTACTGCGCACTTCTCCTACACTAACAATCACTCACTACACTACACTACACTACACTTCCCAAGCCCATACTATATCCCATCATTCCACCATCCTTACACTTGACACTATCCATTACTTAGTATTACACATAATACTGTATACACTGCATTCATTACCTCAATCGCATAGAATCCTTCACATCATATCGAATTATAAAGTGTATCCATGACTGAGTATGAGGGTGTGTCTACACAAGAGCCACCGTCGCCCAACTCCACCATAAAGCCTGATCCACAGACAGATCCACAGACGGGTCTAGATCCAGATATAACCACATTTCCAAGTGATACAGAGTCTGATGAATTTAACGCTGAGTCCCATGAACTTAAGGAGTCCCATGAACTTAAGGAGTCCCATGAACTCAAGGAGTCCCATGAACCTAAGGAGTCTCATGAACTTAAGGAGGAGTCCATGGTGTTAGGGTCTAATGAAGATACAGGACTAGACGACTCTAGACCAAAAAATGACGACTCTAGGTCAGAAAATGACGACTCTAGACCAAAAAATGACGACTCTGGGCCAGAAAATGATGCAAAAAATGTCAACACCGATATAGAATCAGCATCAGATATTGATTCAGATGTGGACTCCGATACTGAAGAGTGTCCCCTACTAAAGTACTCCCGGATGAACCAACTTCCTCCCAACTTCTTCAAAAAAGACCCCATATCTACAGCCACCGCTTGTGATCAATACTTTATCTTTGGAACACATTCAGGTGTCATATTAATCACTAATGCTGACCTCTCCATGGTCCGCACCTTCAAAGCACATAAAGCTTCAGTGCTTTCACTCCATACAGATGGTTCATTCTTTGCCAGTGCATCTATGGATGGAACGGTGGTCATAGGTTCAATCACTGACTCTAGAGATATTGTGATGTTTGACTATAAACGGCCAATCCATGCCGTGGTCCTCGATAAGGCGTACCTGCGCAACCGAGTGTTTTACTATGGTGGAATGGCTGGAACAGTGGTATGTTCGTCCAAGAACTGGCTCGATAAAAGGGTGGAGACTGTTTTGGACCACGATGATGGGCCTATTATTGCCTTACTGGTCTTAGGCGATGTATTGGTGTGGATGAACGATAAAGGTATAACGTTCTATAATACCTTGTCCAGACTGGTGTTGCATGTGATCGCCAAACCGGAAGACTCATTCCGGAGCGACTTATACTGGCCACGTGTTTCTTTTCCTGAAACTGATCGTCTTTTGATTGCCTGGGGAAACTATATCTGGTCTGTTCGTGTCCACACCAAGGGAAGCCTGGAGGAAAATGGCTCTGGCGCAGGTACTTCCATCAAAAGCCGTATTCTCCCCAGTGCTGCGTCGCTTTCGTTTCGATATGCACCTGAACCGGTGGTTTGTGTGGAACATGTCTACAAAGCGGACTACCTTGTATCAGGAATTGCCTCTTATAACGATGACCAATGGGTGGTATTGGTGTACGTGCCTCCGGAGACTGAAGACGAGAAACCCGTGCCGCAGAACCCGGATATTCGTTTTGTCAATGCCATTGATGGTTCCACTACTTATGAGGAGGAGTTGGAGATGAACGTCACGGAAAATTTGGGCCTTAACGACTATACATTGCTCCACCACATTGGGCCATCCTGTATCCGGTACTTAATCATCAGTGCCCGCAGCGGTGTCATTGCTCAACAAGTGCAGCTTGATGACCGGCTTCAATGGTACTTGGACAAAGGTGACTTTGAGACTGCATGGAACATGTCCCAGCATCTAGTGACTCCGCTCAAACGGCTTCTGTATGGTGTCCGGCATCTAGACTCGCTAGTGGAGAAGGACAAATGGCAAGAGGCCTCGCACGTGCTTCGCCGTGTTCTCCATGTGGACACTTCCGATTTCCCCATTGGCGATGCCAGGAGTACTTTCAACACACGAGTTTCAGCTGCTCTGCTGGTGGAGGAAAAAGATGCTTATGTGAAGGAAGTGGGTGCACAGTGGAATACCTGGTGTGACATTTTCATCAAGGCAGGCCACATCGAGGAACTCACGGAGGCTATCCCTACCGATACCCGATGGAATCTCCGCAAGTCGATCTTCAGTGAAATCGCCTCGTTTTGGCTTTATAAGGACAGCACGCGGTTTTTAGAGGTCATGGGCCAACTTGACTTGGAACTTTTTGATGTGAAGGAATTGGCTGGTGTATTGGAACAATACCTCGAGATGAAACCCGAGAATTCCAAGATTCGGAAAGCACTTTGTGGAATCTACGAAGAGACGTTTGAACCGGCAAAAGCAGTGGTACATTTGCAAGAGTTGAAAGACCCGAATCTCGTGATGTTTCTCAGTGAAAATCATATTCTCACATCTTTCGTGGACGAGATTCCTGGTTTCATAAAGCTTCGGTTCGAGAGCAAATCCGATATCGAAAGGTGGCCCGTGGCCGATATCAAGGATAAACTTGAGGATGTGATCCATGTGCTTGTGGAGGCCCGACACGAGATCTTGCCACAACAAATCATTGAGCTCATGGCCAAGAACCAACTTGAGATCATTAGTTATTTCTACTTGGAGGAGCTTTCGCAGATAGACGATCTTTTGGTCAAGGGTTTCGAGGACGAGATAATCCACCTCTATTCACAGTTTGACCGGCCCAAGTTGCTTCCTTTCCTCATGACCAACACATCATATGACTTGGGCAAGGCTGTGCAGGTATGTGAAATGAATGCTTTGGTGGATGAACTCGTGTACCTTTTGGGAAAAACAGGAGAGAACAAGAAGGCTTTATCGTTGATCATGGAGGAAATGGAGGACCCCGAGCGGGCCATCAAGTTTGCCAAGCTCCAAAACGACCAGGAAACATGGGATATGTTATTGGAATTTTCCGGGGAAAAACCGGTTTTCATCAAGGCCTTAATTGAGTTGGCAGACGAACAGTCCAGCCGCTTCTACAACCCCATCACCATCCTCCAGAAAATGAGTACGCAATTCTATGTGGAAGGCTTAAAGGACTCCATCTCCAAGGTTTCTTTTGATAACGATATGAACATTCTTATCTCGCAGCTTATACTCAAGATTGTATATAAGCGACTGGCAGAGATCAGCACCAAGTTCTACCAGGATCGGTTGCGAGGGCTTGAGATTGATGTGGCAGATGCAGGTCTCAAACAACTTCTCCACAAGTTCGAGACGTTTATTATAGCACTGCAAGCCAATGAACACTTTAAGGTGTTACTGGCTAGTGAGTTGTTTGGGGACGAAATGAACGAGGTTGCTTTTTCGACATTGGAGAAGAAAATCCTGCACGTGCAGGCCCTTCGGAGTCAATTTGCAAAGGGCTTACAGATAGAGGGATAGCGTTAAATAATATCATCAAGAGCATGAGTCTATGGGTGAGTAGAGTATATTTAAGAATCAATGGGACGGAAATGCAACTACCCTCGGAATATGGAAGCATGTCACGTGACCATTCTCTTTTAATCCCCGTATCTTATTCCAGATTCCTCCTAAACTCTTCAAATAAGTATATAATCATGAGTAAGACATTTTAAGTCTATTGATATCTGAAAATCCCTAAAATGAGTTTTTGTGGGGAGGATAAAAAGACCTAAGTCAATAGGTCGGAACTGGATATAAGCCCCGGAACTGCACATAAGCCCCGGAACATTTATAGTTCTCCTATATATTCTTTTTTTTTTTTACTACTAAGGACTATGGTTCTAATTCTTGAGTAACAGTGAAAAAAAAAAGTGGTAGTATTAAGATTATGCAAAAGGATTGATTTTGGAAAAAACGCCAGCTGTGGCCCGTGAGAATATACTATTGGCCATATCGTTTGCACGGCCAAACTTATCGCACTTGGTAAAGGCCACAGTATTAGTCAAGGACAACGAGATACTAATAAGGATCAAGATCAAGTAGAGCAACTCAAACTTCAAGACAGCCATAAGCCCCAACACAACCCACGCCACAGGTTGTACATAGAGTAACGTCCAGAAGACCTTGGAATCAATAGGGTTGATATAACGGTTTGGGTCAGCCGTTTCAAACACCCAGACATTTTCAAAATCGGAGTTTTCGCCAGCTTTAGTCTCATTCCACCACCGGAGGCCCACAAGTAATCTTCCCGAGATATTCTTTAGGTTCCAAAAGTCAGCGGAGATGAGAAGCACAAGCAAAATAAAGTGGAGAATAAACCGGCTTTCAGCAGTGAATAACCGAAGTACCAAATCACCAAAAATGTACATGAAGATAGGGGCCAACCTGAAGAAGATGTAGAAAAGGAGAGCTCCTGGGTGGGAAGATTTCTTAAGTCGAGCTAATGTAGTGCTTATAAATCCTTGATCATTTCCTGTCCCAGTCCCAGTATCAGCCTGAATTTCTGTTCCAGTTCCAGCATCAATTCCACTATTTCCTGTATATCTAGATCCACTTGCCCCATTTGTCCTTTGGTCTTGTTCCCTTAGGGGCTGTGCAGGAGTGTCTTGTTCGATTTCCGTATAGTTGGACATGCTACGTAGTACGTAGTCTAGTGTACTGTGGAGATCAGTGCGCACTATTTCTACTTGCACGTTAAATTATGGTGTGTATAAATTATGGTGTGTGTGTAAAGGCAGTACACAACACAGTGATTTTCAAAGCTATTTAAACCAGCGCGACAATGGTCAAACCAAGAAGAGAAAATTTAAACAAACCAAAAATTCAATTATTCAAGTAAGAAACAAAAAAAAACAGTTTAGTTATTAAAAACTATACTTAAAGGTGTTGTATACAGGACTATATAGGACTATACAGGATAACAGGACCATAACAAGGAAAAAAACCACCATTTCATGTTCCGTCCCTCGTTTTGACCCATAATTGCATTGGTACTGCGAGACACTCAAACGGTTAGATTCTTGTTGTAACGTAGATTCTTGTTGTAACATTAATTCCTAAAGTTATCTATATTTGTTGATAATTTCTCAGAAGAGGAATCAGAGCTATTTAAATAGTAATCTGGTAAAATCAAGCGATGAGATCAGCAGTTGAGATAAGATGACTTCATTGGTCATTCGGTGCCATAATTCAAGAGTAAACTGCATTTGGTCAACAAAAGAAACGAGTAATAAAAAAGTAATAAAAAAGTAATAAACGAAAAGACTTACCAAAGGAGTGATTAGTCAGACTCAGAGGCGAATAACTGACTAATCGACTTTACTAAGCTGTAAAACACCGATGGGTACTGTCTTTTTGAATATTCTTCAAACCAATGCGGCAATATGTTTCATACCAGACTAGGGAAAGTTAAGCAGACCAATAATTAAAAAAAAATATCGTACTTATGACTAATAAAATTGTTAGACACCCAGAATTTGAACTAACTTGTTCATGTGAAACCTTTGTTTAGTATTAATAATAGTGATTTGTCGAACTATTGGGCTGTTTAATATTGCTTAGTGTGATTTGAACATTTTGCCTCACTGGTTTGAACATTTTACAGTGCTGGTTTGAATAGTTTCGGAAATCACTCTAGTGCGTTTACGGGGATAATTTTGAATAATCATGGGGGATAATAAGCCGATAATTAAGTTTATTATTTGTAAATAATAGAAATAACATTATAGGTAAAAATTACTCTGTAATAGATTAGAAATTCAAATAGAATAATAATTCTATACCCGACATACTGCCGGGTGATTATAGATATATCATATATAATGTCAGACCACACCAAGCCTCCTTTGATAAAGCCAAAACTTACTTTGACAAGAAACACAAAGACCTTCAATTCCAAGCAGGGCAAAACGTGTACGTCGATTTAAATTGTCTCGCCGGGTTTCCAGATGCAAAAAATTCAAGACTTGCACCCAAACTCCGGTCTAAGTTCGCTGGCCCATACGAAATTGCGAGAGTTGAATCACCAGTCAACTATCGACTTGTGATGCCACCACAATACAAAGGCAGAAAGGTTTTTCACATTAGTAAGCTACGCCTACAGAAGACCATTCCAGAAGAAGACCATTCCAGAAGAAGACCATTCCAGAAGAAGACCATTCCAGAAGAATACTTCACCCCACTACCAAACGACGTTGAACTCAAACGGTACAAAGATAAGGACGGCTCAGGGCTAATCGAAGTGGAAGAAATTCTAGGACATAAGAAAGCCAGTCGAGGCTACCTTTTATCAGTATGAGGAAAACCGACCACAGAGCATCCGCTGGGTGAAATTATTACGGTACGAGCCGGAAGTTTACGGTCAACCGCACAGCAGCTCTACCTAGAATATGCGCAAGCCCATGGTCTTCCAATGCCTAAATGAATCGACATCGAAGCTGGCGGGGGGATGTCAGACCCACCATGGGTAGGGATCTACCTATGGGGATAATATGAAACATCTCTGCCTGATACAATGGCTATTGTTTTTTAGTTTCCTATTCAGACTTCTACTCCGCCTCATTGTACGGAGTAGCAGAATCAGCTGAGGTGATTAAAACAATGATCGCTAAGGAGTTGTTCCGTAGCGATGTAGATTCTTGAAAACACTAAAAAAGCAGCTCCGATTCCTCGCTTGAGGAATCATCAACGAATAAAGATAACTTAGTACTTAACGTTACAACAAGAATCTAACATTTAACTATTAGTTAGTTGTTTGATATTTGAATGCCGGCCTATGGCCGGTATCGCCTGACCTCGAAGCGGGCCATTGATAAAATCATATAGATATTATAACATATAGATATTATAACATATATATAAATAAGGTATTATGGGAGAAACCCCAATATAAGATACATGATATCTAAGCATATATTGTTTATATACCAAATAAGGTATTAAATCATACTATGTATTACCTAATCTATAAATAAGGGGGTCCGATGATTATATCCCCCCCCCCCATTCTGTCCTACCATCATATTGAAAACTAGTTTGACTGGTCTCTTGTCTATGCTATACTCCATATTCCATAGACCCTTATACTCAACCTTCTTGATACCACTCTGAACATCAACTCACATAACACCAGACCGATAACTGAAATAATATTAAAATCATAATAATGAAATAATAAATAATTCCCTCTCAGGAGGATGTATATCCTCTAAGAATGAAGGGTCATAGTAATGGTATGGCGGTTCTAACCCAAACCCAAATGTAGTATATATATATATATGTATATATGAGGTAATCCACCAGTTTTAAAGTTTTCTGAAGATTGAATTGTATGAGAGAGACTTTTTAAATCATGTTATATGGTGTCTTATATTATGTCGTGTGTTCTATGGTGTCATATGCTCTAGGGTAGTATCTTACATTAGGTATATATTGCTCAATAACCATTTTAATGTATCGTTCCAGTAAACAGCCCTAAGTAACAGCTTTTCAATACATACAATTAGCTCCCAATAAACAGTTCCAATAAACAGCTTTTAATAAACAGTTCCAATGATAGTAGACTGTGCGAAGAGGTACGGACCTTTTATGGTTACCTTTTTTGATTATTGGTTATTGGTTTGTTTAATTCTGTGGTGTTGGTTTGAACCATTTTTGTGATTTGAATAGGTTTAAATAGTTTTGAAAACACTGTACGAACCTCTTTGGATCTTTGGTTTGTTTGATTTTGCTAGTGGGTTTTGAAATGTTTTGAATTGTTTTGAATCGTTTTGAAAAACACTGTACTCAAGATATTAGATGGGATAAGGAGATCTTAGTTTTAGTGCTTTATAGTTTTGAGGGGAATGAATATTGGTTACGGAGTTAAGTGGGGTTTTTTTTTTTTTGGGTGTACTGGAAAGTGGTGGATGTATTTATTAGACTTTTAATAGTTCCGAAGGTACTGAGCATATGTTATACCAAACACGAACGGTGAATTTAAAAAAAGGGAAAAAAAGAGGAAAAAGAGTATGACCTACTCTTGAAGCTTAACATGATAATTTTGATGCTTTTACAGTTGGGACAGTATTTGAAGAGTGGACTGGAATGGAAGAAAACCGTAATAGAAGAGATCCAGTCACGTGACGTAACCATTTGCATCCTCCTGGCGTTCACAAATCACCACTTTCAATATCTTTCCAGACTTTTTTTATACTCTCCACTTGTATTAGAATGTATATGTAGCTTCAAATATTCACAATATATTTTTTATTCTTTTTTTTTTTTTGGGGGGGGGGGGGGGGGGGGAGGGAAGAAACGACTCGAGTCAATGGGTCGGAATTGCTACCCTCGGATTAAAACCAGGTCACGTGACCGTCCTCTTAATTCCCGTATCTCTATCCAGACTCCTTCCAAACACTTCAAATAAGTACATAATCATGAATCAGATATTTCAAGTCCATTAACGGGAGAATTACCCCAATATATGTTTTTGTGGGGAGGTCGAAATGACCTAAGTCAATAGGTCGGAACTGGATATAAGCCCCGGATTGACCTCGGAATGGCCTCGGATTGCCATCGGATTGGCCTCGGATTGGACCGGAACTAAACCGCTCCATTTCCCATCACACAAATACATGAACATACTGCCTAAGTATCTTCATCTCTAAGGTACGTTGTGTGGGAACCCTGACGGGGTGTTTTATAGGTCGTGCACCAACCATAACTATAGATATCTCCCCCAGTAAAAGCATTAACACCTTCCAAACAAAACAAAAAACAATATTAAATACAAACCTCAGTAAATGATATATGAGGAATCAAAAAAAAAACAATAACCAACTTTGACTACCAATATACATGTTATGTGGAACTGGTCGTATTGTCCTGCACACAAGACCAGATATAACCTACACCAAGTCTGCGCACTACTCAAAAGTCTCCCCACCATCATGATCCCCTCCTACTCCAAATTCATCGGCGGAATCACACGCACCCAGCTCGAGACTTTCAAGGTATGTAAAGGTCATATGTCACGTGTAGCACCCAACCTCTCTACTAACACCAGTTCGGCTTCTGTCTCTTATCACCTATCCTTGTCATGTACTACGTGGGAATCGACTCCGACAAGAAGTTCAACTTGCCTGGGTTTTGGCCCGATCCAGCATCCTTGAACCAGATCCCAAAGGAACGCCATGAAATTGAGGCCGAGGTGGCGCGCATCCGTAAGGCCCGCGCAGACAAACGCGAGAGACTAGAGTCCAAGGCTCGTGAGTTGGGCATAACTCCTGATGAAGAGTGATATCATTGGGCCAAGGATATCATTGGTCTGAGAATATCATTGGTCTGAAAATATCATTGGTCCGAAGGACTAATGATATCGATAACCAACAGTGATTGTTTCAAAGATAACAGTCCAAAGGACTAATGGTATTGATAATCAACTGTTATTGGTACGAAGATACTATTGGTACGAAGGACTATTAGTACGAAGGACTATGATACCTGATCCAACAGTGAATGTCCCAAAGCTATTATAGAGATATCTGATAGCAACTGTCATTTGTACGAAGGACTATGATATATAATAGCCTACTTTCATTGGTGAATAGTATCAGATGACCTACTATCATTGGTGAATAGTATCAGATAACCTACTATCATTGGTGAATAGTATCAGATGACCTACTATCATTGGTCTAGATAGCATCAGCCCTCGGACTCATATTACATGCTACTATTGTTATGTACTTGGACTGATATCTGCTACCTCGACTGACCATTGAAGTTGGATAGATGCTATCTCAGTATTATGGAATTGGACATATGTCATCTTCTGCATTCAACTACTATCGAAGCTGGAAANGCTATCTCAGTATTATGGAATTGGACATATGTCATCTTCTGCATTCAACTACTATCGAAGCTGGAAAAATGCTACATGCCACCCAATTATCATCCAATTATAAAGGAAGTGGATACCTGCCATTATTGCTATGGAAGCTGGACCAATAGTACCTTTACCTCGGAAACAGGAGTGATGCTAAAGATACATTCAACTATTGTTATGAGAGTCTGACTGACGATATATTCATCCAACTATGCTAATGTTTGTATGACAGACTTGCTATGGCTGTATTTGATGCTACAGACTTGCATGTGTTGATGGGCATCAGACTTTATTATAGCCATGGGGAGACATTGGACTTTTTGAAAAGAGTCTACTTGACCAATAGTGCTCATCATTTCGTGAGACCTATTACTATTGGTACTTATTACTTGTTAGTACTTTATATTAGTACTTGATTAAAGTGCTGGTAGTGGGCCCTTCCATGTTCTCCCCAAAACTCTTGTATATACTTTATTCGTTTTCAATACCTACATTGTTTTCATAGCCACCCTGAAATATTTGTGTAGATGACTTGAGCACTGTAGAGCTTCTGTTCCTGGGATCATCAATAGGAATCAACCGGCTGACTAATTCTAGCTTAACTTATACCTCTAGTCAGCACACTATGTTATAATAGTAGACTATATCGTCGATTCCCTGTATAAATGTGTACTCTAGGGAATGTAGTGTGCATATTCAATCTCGCCAAGAGATCTAGTCATGACTTTTGACTATGGATTCAGGATAAAATGACTTCAACTTTTCCAAAAGACTTGACTTCATTGCCTTCCGTTTAGTCATATGATTTTGGAGTTTTGTAATTAATTGATCTTAGATCCAAAAAGTGACAATAAAGCCTATTAAGTTCAGATTTGGCAATGAACACCAATTTTTTATTTAATTAAGACTTAAAAATAACCTCGAAAGGATTCGGAATATACCATCAATCAGCTTTATGCAGGCACCACGCTTAACATTAAACCGCTTCTTTTAAACATAATCAGATATAGTACAGCGGTATGTTCATGACTTTAAGCAGCTTTTATCGTGGTTGTATTAATGACTTGTATGGCTGTATTGCATGGCTGTATTTATGGTGTTGGTGGCTGCAATTCGTAAATATGGGTGCGCATCTTTTGGGCGGTCGCGCTCCGCTTTATATATCCGAGAGAATGTTTACTTGTTTCATATCTGATGCATCCTGTGTTTGTGTTTGTGTCTGCATTTTTGCCACCGTACGTGCAGCATGCAATATATATAAGAACGCTTCCTCCCGTACACATTTACAGCACTAATACCCCAATGTGATTCAGTTCTACAATAACACCATTGATACAGTCTTTTTCAATACTCTTCAAACCAGTGCGGCAATATGTTTCAAACCAGACTAGCTAAAATTAAGCACACCAATAATTGACAAAGCATTGTACCTACGACTTGAAAATTGTTAACGATTAAGGATTTGAAAAAAACCGTTTATGTGAAATCTTCTTTATTAAGTATTAAAAACAGGAATTTCACAAACTATTGGGTTGCTTAAATTTGCTTAGTGTGGTTTGAACATTTGGCCGCGCTGATTTGAATGGTTTTAAAAAATACAGTACATTAATACTTCTTGGCAAGAATTCTTAATATGGTCGCAGAAGAATGAGGCTGAATGAGATTAAAATGCCAAACTGAACAATTTTTTTATCCATCCACTTGACTATCTTTCTTTCAGGGGAAATATGACTTGATATCACGTGACAAACTAATTAATGAATTGATCAAAGCTAGAAATTGGGAATGGGAAAGAAGCATAAAGAGAAGTCAATATGGGGAATTTTAAAGTATACCATATTCGAGTTGAATGGGAAAGAGCGACTGATGATATTCATCCGGAATGTTTGACAGATTTCAATGCCAGATTTCAATGCCAGGTTTTGGTACTTAAATGTCATTGACAAAAAATCTATCAAATCACTAAATGAATCAAGCTTTCAACAAAAATGGAGTGAGTGACATTAAGACTAGCAAAATACTAGTCAGAAAATTAAGCCAATCACCTTCTTGTACTACAATAAGCTTCTCCTGCAATGTTGAAATAAACTTCGCGATACATTCCATGGTCTTGTCTCAAAATTGAAAATGGTGCCATATGCATCAGTTCACTGGTACATCAATCTACAATGAACAAAGATGTATCTAGGAACAAACTACGAAAAAATCCTGTTTTTAATGATGGTCAATAAAAAAAAAAAATAAGGATTAGAATATACAATTTGGACCGTTGTAATAATCCTCCTCACCGCAAATGGCCTTATGGACACAGAAGCGGTTTTTAACCTCGTTTAGCAAAGTTTCCTTGGTCCAGTTTTCAAGTTTCGTGTTATGACAGTATATCCGAACTTTTGGGCCATTGCGATTACAGAACACTGGCTTCATGCACTCCTCAGGAATGTCCAGGAGTTTTGAGTTGGCGTGAACCAGACAAGGAACTCCATTGTTGTCGTTTGGGTCCTTGTAAGGGTCTTCAGGGATCTCTTCATCCTCTGGCTTGATTTTTTGTTGAACTGGCTGAATATTTTGAGACTCACGGCTTTTGGAAATTGACGTGGTATCTTTCTTGGCAAGTTCTACCATGTTGGCGGAAGTATCACCAGTAGGCAAGGCCAAGACGACAGAGGCAATGAGGAACAAGGAGGCGAATTTCATGGCCAAATTGATTTTTTTAAAAAACGCGTTGGAAAGATGATATGCAAACAATCATGGAAAAGATAGCGTGGAATTGGTCCTTTATATGTCTTTAGGCGCGAGGCCATGTGGAAGCAATATTTGCAATCAGCCGCGTATCTGAAATTGCAACGGGCTGTAGGTAACCCCGCGGGGCTGCAGATAACCCCCACTGGACTACAGGTAACCCTACTGGACTGCAGATAGCCTCCACTGGACTGCACACTGGCTGTACTCTAGGCCACACGAATCTCATACAATTGACGAAACCTTACGACTATTAAGCTTCCGAGCGTCATTTGAAATTGACTGAATGGGTGGCAAATATACCGGTTAAAAGGTTAAATGGTTGATCCTGGAGTCTTGGCTGATGATAATATCACCAATTCTAAACAATATATGCCACCTATTTTGTGTCAGTATACTTTCAGTTGTGAAAAGTGAGTTGTCATTTCGCTCACAAGATGTTAAATGACAGCCAAAGTGAGCGGATTTTGAGAAAAACTGCGTTGTCTTCAATGAAAGCCGAACTTCGCGGATTCGGACATTACATTGTCTTTCATGTCAACCGGTAGTGGTTCAGCCAATGTGCATTATCCAAAGATGTACATAGCCAGCATAACAGTATACTACTTCCTAGAGGGCATACTTTTATACAGTTTTACTTGTTCCATGATCATCTTCCCTATACATTATATTTGTCTATGAGCAACCAGCTCTTAACAGATGGAGTCATGGAGTCATTGAGTTATTGGACTCGTTGGAATTATTGGTTACTCTTTATTACTGATACAAAAATTGATTGAGTTTAGAGTGAAGCTTCTTCGCATTTGACGACAAAATAAGGTATTAAAAAAGTTACTTTTGCTGATATAGTTTAATGGTTGGGACAAACGCCTGATATGAGTATGGCAAAGGTTATTTCAAAGTCATTCAAGGTCATTCGAGGTCATTCAAAGTCATTCAAGGTCATTCAAGGTTATTTAAGGTCATTCAAGGTCATTCAAGGTTATTTAAGTTTATGTCAAGGTTATATCAACCAGACTTAAAGCTAACCAGACATGGCGTACATTGTTGCTTCAAAAGACGGGTCAATTTCTTAAACCAGATTGTATTGAATATATGATCTAAGTGGTTATCATGATACAACGACACAAGATGTGTATGTGTACGAGTCCCATCTGATTGATTTCATTATGAATGTACCATATGATTTTGAACTTGAAATCTTCTACGTCATAAGATGGCTTATATGCGCCATTGGCTTTATACAAGATACCATGCGTTTCCAATGATTGATTCTAATGATCGATTCCAATGAACCAATTCCAATGAACCAATCCCAATGAACCAATTTCAATGATTGATTCCAATGCAACTTTGTTTGCTCTGATCGAATTTTTAGAGGGAAATTCAATTGCAGTTTTCGAAGAGATTGAAAATACATGAGTCTGTCGAGTATATGAAACAATATGGCGATAGGTGACTGCAAAATCATGTAAAAATTTCATCCTTTATAAACAACATACTACAACTTCCCAGACCTCAATCTCCCAGTATAAGGAAAAAGTGTGAATCAGAAAATGATATGTGAGTTTTCTTAATAGAGGTCCCCAGAAAACAATGAGTGACTATACTACTACTCAAGATATGGTACGGGTTTAGTATGAATGTACCATGGTTTGACTATGACTATGAAATACTATAGTGGAAGTGTGATACAACTAGTATGACTATGATTATGAATGTGTTCGATCCATCATATCCAATGCTTTATCTATTGATTCTGATCCTAAAATTGACCATTGAAGAAAGCCTTCTTATCCTTCTACTCTACTACCATACGCTACTACCAGTCTTCCATGAGCCATAATTATAAGAGGTACTGGGATTGCCTGAAGCGGGCTAGAACAGTGTCAGCTATAGTTCTGGGGAAGAGTGAATCCGTAGCGATTCTTCTCTTCTCTTCAAATATTATTCAACTCAGGCTTCTTCTTTTGGGAAGTTATCGGTGATCAAACATAGTCAACAGAATCTCTGATGTAACAGGAATGTAATGTGATGATAATAAAGATCATACGAGCTACTTCTACTTCTACTTCTACTACTACTACTACTACTACTACTACTACTGACTACTACTACTACTACTACTACTCTACCCTATTCTATGTAATATACACTGTACTATACTAGTGAAACCAAGTAATTAATGACGAGGTCAGCAAGATGGGATTCAAACGAGCTATAAATGAAACATGCATCTACCAGAAGAAGACAAGCGACACCTTAACATTCATAGCATTGTATGTGGATGATCTCTTGGTAATTGGTAATAGCTCCGCTGAGGTGTCGAGGACAAAGGAAATGCTTAGTAGCAGCTTTCAAATGAAAGATTTAGGAGAGGCCAGAAATTTCTTGGTATGAACATTGTGGTGGGAGATGGTTACACTAAGTTACACTTGGGTGATTATGTTGATACTCTATTGCTAAAGTATGGACTTGATGAATGTTGTTCCAATGTTGTTCCAGCGGAAGTGAAAGGTTTTGAGAAAAATACCAATGAGAGAGATGAAGAACCTTATGATGGAACGGAATACCGATCCATAATTGGAAAATTACTATTTGCTGCAAACACTGTTCATTTTGTCATCAACTACATTGTTCTGAAACTTTCCAGATACCTAAAGGATCCGCTAAATAAACATTTAGCAGCTTCAAAAAGGGTACTCCGCTACCTCAAAGGAACAACAACTTTTGGATTCGTATACGTGCCTACGACATGTCAAAATCTCGTCGCATATTCAGACGCAAGCTTCGCTTCAGAAGCCGATGAAGGATATTGATCAATAATACTCTGTACTATACTCTACTATACTCTACTATACTCTACTATACTCTACTATACTCTACTATACTCTACTATACTCTACTATACTCTACTACTACTACTACTACCACTTCTACTCTACTCTACTCTACTCTACTCTAATCTAATCTACTCTAATCTACTCTACTCTAATCTACTCTAATCTACTCTACTCTTGTTCCTTTACTAGTACACCTATAAAGTGGTGAAGGTGAACAGTAGAAGAATCTAGAAAGATAGATCAAGGGAATCACTCCTATGATCCCAATAGTTTAATACAATAGACTCTTAGAAATGCATACTAATTCAAGTTGAACTCATAAAACTGAAAATTGTTAATTTCCAGATTTGTATTTATTGGTTATGACCTGGTTCTAATCTGTGTTATCCTCAATTGTTCCGAGAGAACTCCTATCATTCAGACACATATCTTCTTTATAGTTCCAGAGGACTTTCGCTGGCTTAATCATTCTTGGTCGGATTAATCTGTGGCAATTCATTATCTGAATTTACCCTGCAAACATCGTGGTACTTTTACTTCTCTATTATCGAGGGGTCACTCAAATCCAGATCATTCTTCTCTGATTATTCATACTGAGATCTCACTCCCCCTGGAGTGGCAAGTTGTTTGACATATGTTCTGGTATGCAACCCACAATCTGTCATATTCCTCTTTCCATGATCTGCTATCTCTCAGTGCTATAGCTTGTTTGCGGCTTCTCGTCCGTATTTGGCTATGAGGTGGCCTCTCCAATGCGAGCTAGTTAGTCAAGTATTTCTATCAAAAATCATACACCTTATGTACAGTCAATATACTCATGGAGGTGTATCTAGCATGGAATGAATACAGTACTTATTTGGTGATATCACTTATACTATGGTAGTCGTATATAGCTAAATTATTCACTGAAATCTACTCTACTACACTCCTGCTTTGAAGACTAATTGAGTACTAATAAATGGTCTATAGTACTTTTATATTTATGTACTTTGGTTAGTTTCATTATGAACAGGGTATTACTCATAGAGGTATTATGACGCCTATAGGCCGTCTGATTTAACAATATTGTTTCCATAGGACCATCTCTACTATTATACTATTCTAGCTTCTACAATGTAAAACCTACCACCAATACTAATTTTTGAACCTCTAAATCCAAATCTAAGGTATATAAAGTTTCGAAGTGTTCGGGGACCTTCACAATCCAATACCCTCTCGGTAAATTGTAGTATAGTAAATTATAGTATAGTAAATTGTAGTATAGTAAATTATAGTATAGTAAGCTATTGTATTGGAACTGTATGAGAACTAAGGAATCTGATTATTAAGTGTTCTTCTAAATCTACATGTCACCTCGGGGAGATCTATGCAAGAACGCACCCCGCTTTATGGTAGTAAGGTTTGCACTCAACTCGTCCACAGCAAAGGTGGAGAGCTTGATACGTTTGTTCTGCGAAGCCTCTAGTACCTTGGTAAGCACAGATACCAATTCCACATCCACAGGAGGTTCCATGGGTTCAGGCTGCGAAGCTTCATATTGAAGCATGGGCAGAAGACTATT
The DNA here is from genome assembly GCA_002370695.1 of Metschnikowia matae var. maris. NCBI lineage: Eukaryota > Fungi > Ascomycota > Pichiomycetes > Serinales > Metschnikowiaceae > Metschnikowia > Metschnikowia matae. The sequence goes on from NKZH01002263.1 coordinate 32,524, forward strand.
TTCCATGCGGTAATTATCGAGCACTTCAAACCTATTTTTGGAGGAGTCAGACCGGGGCAAGCCTAGACCTGCAATGACCGGTGGAGACTGGGTAGTTGGATTGGGAAGCATTTGTTGTGGCATATTGGAGTTGGTGGCCATAAGTAGTGCATCCATGTTCATCTTAGTCTTATAAGCATCCATATTCATTTTGGCCTTATAAGAATAGTCATCTATACGAGGCAGAGCCATGGATATTGGGGGCATTTTCTCCTGGAATGCATTAATCTGGTATGTTTCTTTCTTGGCCGTTCTCTTCTTGGGTGCAGGTTCCGGCTCCTCTTTCTCCACAGTCAGAGCACAACTATCGATCATTTCATCAATGGAAGCATAAGTAAGTGTAACCTTAGTTCTCTCATTGACCAAGCTAAGTAACTCATCAATTTCCCATGGGATCACCACATTCAAATATTCCATGATCTCCAGAAGCTTCTCGTATGACTTAGACAAGTTGGACGTTTTCGCCGAAAGCTCTGCAAAGAGTTCTGCTGCGTCTTGTTGAATTATTGGATCAAACAGAGGCCATGGTTCACGTATACTGACCAAAAATGAGCGGCGCCAGGCCGAAAAAATGACCTCTTGAGAAAGTGAATCCCATGAACGCTTGATCCATTCCAAAGCCTTAATCAAAGGAATATTATAATCAGATTCAGATAAAATCTCTGCAGAGTCTGGGCTGGGCGTAAGCATAAGTTGTGAATATAAAGTGTGGTCTGGGTCCACCTTGGTGTTTCGTTGCTTGTTGATCATCTCCAAATATTGCTGGAGCCGGTAGAGGATCTTGAACTCCTCCACTATCCCAAAACTCATGGGCAAGTAATCGAACTTGGTACCGTAATTCAGGTTCTTATGCTTGGATGAATTTTCCAAGAACACTAAGCGGATGTGTTTGAACTCAATATTGATGATTCGGTGCGAAGAACTATCATCAAGGAAGATGACAATCTTACGCTCAGGGGATGCTGCCTGAAGCTTATGGTCTAAAGAAAGAAGGTAATCCTGGAAAATGGCCAGCGTGATCCATTTGGTTTTATTTGTTTTGTAGCTGATTTGGTATACCTCCTGGATCTTATTGGCCAATGCTGGGCCTTGGAGGTTATGGTGCGCCTTAAAGGCAGCCTGAGTACTGGATGAGACATCAGGGGTTTCAGTATCAGAAACCACCAAGGGACTTAGTTTTTCCAGCCCATCGAAATTACACCCAAGAAGAACCGTTAAAGATGACTCGCTCTGCTTATTACTCTGTGAAAGACCTTTGAGTACTGAAGATACATCGAAGATCTGGTCCAAAGGGAGTGAATAGAAGAGCAGAAATTCATCCATGACAAATAAATCCTGTGGAGCATAATTTTCTTGTCGAAGAAGCCGTTGAACATAGTCCTTAAGGGCCAGCTTCTCGTCTAATTTCCATACCTTGTCTAGAGGGAAGCCCATATTCTGACGCATGGCCTCGGGACTACCCACGATATTCAAGTTTAATTTCTTAATGAAATGTATACACCATTTCTGACTGAATACACCATTACCCTCTTTGGCCAGTGCAGGAAGTTTATTCCAAATGGCATTAGCGGTCAGTTGAATAATGGGTGTAGTTATAGGAATGCGCTGCCATTGAGCCTGTGTGACCCATTCCGTGAGGATCTGCCGAAGAAGCGGATTGGATTGTTTGCGTCTTCGAACCAACAGTAAATCTGCATCTTTAGCACTTAAAATACTTGATTTGGAACTAAGAATCCGCAGAATTGTGGTTTGACAAGGCCGCAGTCCCAGCCCATATTTCTCCAGTGCCCATTCGGCCAATTCCATTTGGGTTAGCAGAGGATTGGCCTCTGAATGAAGACAGATTTCGATTTTCTGCTTGATATTATAGCCCATAATACTTTTATTCTAGGTTGTTATTAATGTGTGTGTGTATGTGTGTGTGTGTGTGTGTGAAGTTAAAGGACTGGAATGTAATAGTATTTTAATTAGTCAGGTCAGTTATGGATGTCAGGTAGTCAAAACCAAATAATTGAAGATCAAAGATTAGGTTGGAGATAGGATCTTGGTTTAATAAGTGATATCTAATATATATGTTTAGTAATAGTATTGGACTTTTTGGTGTGGAGTCATTAACTGGAATGGGTGAGAGTAGGTGTGAATCGTGTGATGTTGTCATGCAACACTGCCTGCAGGACTCGGGTGAGTGCCCTCCAAAATAATGTATAGATGTGTGAGGGATTTGATATTTGGGAATTAGGTTGTTGATAATGAAATGAGTGGGAATCCAAGTTTCTGGGACTTTTTAAATTATGGTTGACCTGTTGTGCTGCCTGGTGTGTTAAACAAATGTGGTGTGCTAAGTGCATATTCGCAGTATGCGCTTACATTGCGATGCCCAGGCAACTGACTTACTATAGGCATTCACCTTTAAATTGACCTATTAAAAACTCATTAAATTTTATTATATTGATAAAGGATGAGTATTATAGTAAGTTTACTAAGAAAGTAGCAATAGGTTTTGGTGTGGAGGGAGTATTAATTGGAGATATCTCTCAAGGTGTGTTTTCAGGCATATAGCACCATGAGCAGAGTAAACAAACACCAATACACATCTATGTAAATGTTTACATTTAGACTCTGTATCTAGTTTATTGATAAATAATGAGTTGTTAGAAGTAACGGAAATATTATAGAATCACTTATGGAGACCTAGATCTACTCATCACTCAATACTCAATATTAATAATTATTGTACTAGTATGGACACGAGCCCTGGGGATCCATTCATTTGCAGTCCACAGCAATGGAAAACTAATTGTCTAACTTAAGAGAAAAAAAATACTCCTTGATGTAAAATTTCAGATTTCAAGTAGATTTAAAATGAAAAAAAATAAATAAATAAAACACACACACATTTGGGTACATAGTAATGAGTACATAGTAAAGAGTACATAGTAAAGAGTAGTGCTGGGTGTGTACCAAAAAGTCACATAGACTGGAACGTATAACCTATTTCTTCTATAATATATTATTACTCGCTCTTCTTTTTTTTTTCTTTTTAACTTTTGTGATTTGTATAGACTAGAATATCTGTCTTGTGGTCTACCTCAACCAGTACACCCCTAAAAGATCGGATCGGTAAGCTTAGGCAAAGATCACCGGACGGGTCGTGTGCGACTCATATTTGATGTTTCTGGGGATGGAGCCTAGTCAGTCATCTGTAATAGTTTGCTGGTCTTAGTGACTGGGTGCAAACTGTTGTGTAATTCATAAATTTCAAAAACCGGCACCTAGGATCTCTAGCAGACATAGAAGAATATAATGTAGAGAGTATAAAACAGGGCTCATAACCGATGAGGACTATTAAATCCAAATAGTAGAGATATAATTGGGAAGTTGAATACTGTTGTTCTTAAGTAAAGTCTCTACCGATATGTCGATGTTACTCTCACTATAGATTGGTAGTGTGAATCCCAATATGGTGGTTATGCTATTGATTCAATTTCCTACTCTTCGGAATTAAATAATGCCATACTATATTATAGTACATTAATGTATATTCAGGTAGTGTACAGCCATTAGAGAATAGTGGTCTACTAGAGGACTACTAGAGTGGGTATATTCCAGACTATAGTATGTATACAATGTATGGTGATGGATTGGATTCTTGGTTACATCTGTACTCGGTACTCAATGTTCTGTTAGATTCATGTTGTCAGGTACTCTGTTTAGTATGTTATTTTTTTTTTGTTTGTTTGTTGATGATTCTTCAAAATAAGAAATCTATGCTAGTTAAGTATTTGATATTGAGCTTTGGAGTCCTTGAATTCAATCCTCTCCTCTTGTGCCGCACTTGTTAGTTCGTTATCTGAACTCAATATATGATGGTATAGTATAGAGAGTCTATGGTAAGATTAGTAGAGAGTCCTGTTGAGTGGGGAGTCCTGATGAGTATTGATGTCCATACCTACTTCATATTATCTGTTAGATCCACCATAAACAGGGCAATGCTGATGAAGGTATTATGAAATCTCTCAGACTGTCAACGAGTACCTAGCGTGTACGGATGCAAGGTACTTCGTGGATTTGTTATATGCAGATAAGTGAGACACGTACGTGTCCGAGATGAACGGGAACTGCAGACTATTATAGAACAATAGGGCTGTGGGGAACCAGAACAATAGGACCGTACCGAACTTTGACGACCAGAAGAGCATAAGAAGGGGCAGCGGCCCAGAGCTAGAAACTTTGGTCTAGTAAGGCACAACTTACGTATCCCTGTATATTGTATATACTAAAATTCAAGTTGAAACAGACAGATTGTTACAATGGCCATCATAATACTTAATAATGGTCCTTTCAAATATTCCAGAACAATTCTTACCATTGTTTTTGTGAAGAGTTTTTGATCTCACGTTTCTCTTAAAGTTATATAAACTACTCTGTTATGTTCTTTATAACGTGAGTTGCCTTAAACTTGTATTCGTTGATGGCTCCTCAAGAGAGGAACCGGAGTGGCTTGTATAACTTTGAGAGAAACGTATGACCGAAAAACTCTCCACCAGAACAATGGGGAGTATTATTCTGGAATGTTCGAAAGAGGCCTCTGACTCACGAGTTGTCATGATGGTCAAATGCCGTATCACGACATTCGTAATAGACAATGACAGAATCGGACATCGTAGGCTCCATAATACATCAATAGGTAATGTCCTACTTATTGTGGATCTAACACAGAGATTGCTGCGGAACAACTCCTTAGCTATCATTGATGTACTCACCTCTGGTCATCCCAGTGCTCTACAATAAAGACTAAGTAGAAGAGTAGAAGGCTGAGTAGAAGGCTGAGTGGTTTCATGATATCTCCATAGCTAGATTCTTACCTAGATCCCTAAGTATGGTGGGTATGACAGACAGACAGACAGACAGACAATAGTATATCAATGGCTGCAACAGCATCACTAACATACTATACACTGTGCTAAAGTAACAGACTTACTTCTTACAGACTTACTTCTTACAGACTTACTTCTTACAGACTTACTTCTTACAAGACTAATTTGTGGATGTATAAAAAATTTCATATAGGACCCTATTTTTTTTTTTTTTTTTTTTTTTTGGTTT
>NKZH01002264.1:0-13485 GCA_002370695.1 Metschnikowia matae var. maris
AGACTAAATAATTGGAGCCAGAACTACCGAAATTAAACAATTCAATAACTCAAAAAAGGTTTGTTCTCCTTCACTATGTGTTACAAAGCAAATGACGTAGTGTTTCACACCGACTTTCATTAGGGAGAGTATTCAATATTCTGAGCTCTTAAACTTGGAGACTAGTGTGAATGATTATGAAAAACACTGTATATTGTCGCACTGGTGTGAATAGTATTTAAAAAAGACTGTATGTACTGCATTTGGGAGTCTTGAAGTACGGAAACTGAACTGGTTTTTCCAAGTTGTTATCCTGTACACAACAACTTGGGAGGGACTATGTACTGTAATTAGTAAATTATTGGTTTGTTTAATTTTGCTAGTGTGGTCTGAATCATTTTGTGTTCTTGGTCCGTATCATTCTGTCGCGTAGGTCTGAATCGTTTTGTCGCACTAGTCCGAATCGTTTTGAATAACACTGTACCAGTGCGACCCCAAGCGACCCCAAGCGACCCCAGTGCGAGCAAACTTGAGTGTAGCCACTGCTCGCTTGAGCGCAGCCACTAGACCCACCCCAATCCAGAACTCAAGCAAACGTATCCCTCTTTAGTGAGTACTCCCACCAGAACCCTTTGCAGTGACTAAATGTCAACTGAGAGTACAGTTTGTTACAAAATTAATCCAACCAATAATTCAAATAACATTTTACTCTTTTGCACAGTCTTTCAAATTATATGATTATATGGCGTAATGTTGTTAGATACATAACAAATAAAAAAAAAGATGCTTGTAAAAGTTCTCTTTTTTTTTTCTTCATAAAACTACAACGTGAAAGACTTAGATGTATTTGAATGTATGAATATATATATATATATAAAATGTTGAGATAAATATAGTTATAAGAAAGTACTTTTTTTGTCCTTGAATTTAATTATTGTAACATTTTTCTGAATTTAAAGCACCTCAATCAATTTCATAAACAAAAGCTGTAACTAAAGTTAGTAAGCAAGTTCTTCAGATACTTAGACCATATACAATCTTTTTGAATACTTTTTAAACCAATGCTGTTAGAAGCGCCATGAGTAGATACACATCCCATCGGTAATTTAAAGCCTACGAAAGTCGATTGGTCAGCTACTCTCCTCTGAGTCTTACTAATCGGTCTTTTGATTACTCTTTTCGTTTATAACTTGTTTGTTTTGCTGACCAAAGGCAGTATACTGCTGTATTGGACGCTGAATGACCTATGAAGTCATGTCATCTCACGGGCTCAGCTCATCGCTTGATTTTACCAGATTACTATATTAATAGCTCAGATTCCTCGTTTGAGGAATCATCAACGAATATAGATAACTTTAGTACTTAACGTTACAACAAGAATCTAACAAATGTGGCCATATGGTTCAAACCAGACTAGCAAAAATAAGCAGACCAATAGTTAACAAAAAAGGTTTTTTACTTACGACTTAAAAATTTGTTCAAGATCAAGAATTCAAAATAACCTGTTTACAGTGTTTCCCAAAATCATTCAAACCACATGTTAGCAAAATTAACCAAACCAATACAAATAACCCCACCTCAAATAAGGATAGTATACCAGTTCATGGGCCGTCACGGCCGTCCGCGTTTGACCCTTGATTGGTACTACAACAGTCCCAAAAATAGTAAATCATAATATGATGCAATCCTCCAGATTTAAGATTATTAAACTCTTGAAATCTTTAATGTATGAACGTTGGTGTGAACCTTTCTGCCATTGGATTTGAAAGTCGGTGCGAATAGGTACGAACCATTTTGAATTATTAGTTTGAATAGTTTGGAATAACACTGTACTACACTATGATACACACTATGATATACACTGTGATACACTATGATACACTATGATACACTATGATACACTATGATCACATTATGATACTACACCATGGTAGTACACTATGATACTATACTATAGTACACACTACGATATTACATAATGATAATATACTATGATACACACTATGGTAGTACACTATGCTAGTACACTATTACACTATATTATGATATACATTATGATACACATTATGATACACACTATGATACTACACTATGGTACACACTATGTGTTAGATCCGCCATAGGCAGGGCCCTGCCTATGTAGGTATTATGAAGCCTCTCAGTCCGAATACGGTTACAAAGGTGATACGGCGTTTTACCATCAGTGCACGAAGTGCTCCGATGGCTCCTTTCGAACATTCCAGAATAATGCTTCCCATTGTTCTGGTGGAGAGTTTTTCGGTCACACGTTTCTCTCAAAGGTATATAAGCCACTCCGATTCCTCTCTTGAGGAACCATCAACGAATATAAGAAGCTAGGCATAAATGTATTAAAAGAACATAACACACACTATGATACACACTATGATATACACTATGATATTGCAATGTGTTATTAAAATATTATATACTCTATGTTATACCTTAAAATCAAAGAAACGACTTGAGGAATTAATAGATCATCGGTCATTTATCTCCGAACTTTTGTGTATCTCAGATATATTCATTGCGTGGAAGGTCCAAACCCGGGTGTATCTCTGGGATTATTGAACAGTTGAATGGTTTTACTGTGTGTATGTTATTACTACTTTTCCCATTCTATAGGTGTCATTCCGTGGGTCTACTTGTATAAAAAATCTGTATGTAATACAGCAATTTGTTATGATGACCTTCTAGAGTGTTCGGCATATACCTACTCCATCCAACGTACTACCCTACCCTTCCCTACTATACTATACTATACTACATACTATACTATACTATACTACATACTATACTATACTATACTACTATAACCACTAGTACTATTTCCTATACTACCACTAAGACTAGTACTACTACGTTTTACTCTACCAGTACTAAGCGTACTAGTAGTATTACCTCTATACTACCCTATACTTAACTGTACCATACTATTCAAGTAGTATATTGTTTTACGATTCTACTATTAGTAGCACTACACCATCCTACTCAATAGTAATGATACCATTAAATAATAAATGTATACTAGGACATTTCATGATTCAAAGAGCTATGATTCACAGAGCTTGTGGGATGATAATGATACCATAATAGGCCTATACCTGAAATGATACACTAATGGTACATGAATGGTAGGTAGTGAACAAGTATGGCTTTCAGGACTGATAATAACAATACCAGATCCAAGAATAAAATCACTATGACTGTAGATACCACTGATAATTTTATGCCTATGGTAGTACACTATGATATACATTAAGATACACACTAGTACACTAGGTTACACACTATTATACTAGGTTACACACTATTATACACACTATGATACATAACAATTTATACCTTAAATTTGTTAACGACTACAAATACACAAAACACTTTTTGATTATAGCAGCTAAAACCTGTAATAAAGATATCATTAAACACCAAATGTCTTTAAGAAAAACAGATGGAGTCTACTTTCCTATTGAAATGTGTTTCGATTATAGAGTTTATGGCTTTCTCTTTTTGCGTTGTACCAAGTTTTGTAAGCCCAAGATTTGTATCTGTTTATTTTATGTTCTCCTACGGTGTCGAAGATTGGTTTTACTTCTGCGTGTTTTTCTTGGTACTTTTTGAAAGCTAAGGTGCAGAATTCTTTAAAGTCTTCTAAAAGTCTCAGGCATGCCACTGTTATTTATCTCGTCATACAAGATACGAAAAGCGTCACTATTAGAAAAACCAGCAATTTTTGTAATACCTTAAAATTCTTTCCCGAATAAGTACTATAAAAATTACCTAAATAAGTATTACCTATATTCAGCTGAGCTTCATTTAACATTTTCATTGATTCTAAAATAGCTGACTAGAAAAAAGGATAAAAATACAACACAGGATAATAGAAAACAAAACAGATAATAAAGTGGGCCTAATAGTAACAAAAGAAGAAATTTGATTTAGATGGTATAGTGAAATACAAACCTTTTTGTATATGGTATCCTGAGTTACCATCTACTGAGACGTGTTTTGAATTGTGCAATAATATATTATACACTATGTTATACACTATGATACTGCACTATGGTACACACTATGATACACAATATGTTTTAACCTATGGTAGTACACTATGATACACACTATGGTAGTATACTAGGTTACACACTATGATATACAATATGTTTTAACCTATGGTAGTACACTATGATACACACTATGATACACACTATCATGATACACACTATAGTACACATTACGATATTACATAATGATACTATACTATGATATACATTATGATACACACCACGATACACACTATGATAGTACACTATGATATACACAATGATACTACACTATGATACAACACAATGATACTACACTATCATGATAGTACACTATGATAGTACACCATGATAGTACACCATGATACACTATGATACAAACTATAGTGTATTGCTTTTGCCTTTGGTGGAATATAGACAAGAAATATGACCTGTTTGGAATAGACTCTTTTTAATACTACTATACAGTGTTTTTCAAAACTATTCAGAATAGAGGGCCAAAAAGTTTGGAGTCAGAACTAACCAAAATATACAACCCAGTAATTCAAAAAGTATCATACATCTTCAAGAGTCTTCCAAACCAAATGATGTAATGTTTCAAATACCAACTAAATCAGAATTCCGTATTCTGAGATCTTAAATGTGAATGCTGGTTTGAATGATATTGAAGAACACTGTACTACTGTAATTATAAGATTGTTTATAGTAAATTACTTGTAGAACTTATGTGAGGTCAACTTACCAAATTAGGGTCAACTTACCAAATTATGGTCGATATTCGAATTATGTACTATTCATTATCTCCTGAATCCATATCAATTATCTTACCATTTAGATTTTCAATTCTAAACCATTCCAGTAGGTTAGAGGAATTTTCATGGTAAGGAGTCAGCCTAAAGCCCAGTATCTGGATTCCTTAGTCAAGAATACCAGTTCTCTGAGTATATTTAGTATTAAGAATATTCGGTTATCCTCTGAATAATTTCTAAAACCCTCTCATTAAGTCTATAAATCCGCTGAATAACCTTTTGAATTATCCTTCAAATATCTTTCTTAATAACCCTCTGTATTGGCCTTCTATGATATTTGCCTGGAATAACTCTCGAATCACCTTTTTAGATATTTCTCAAATAACTTTCTGAAATCCATTTAAATCTTATGATTCTCTCGAATCTCTCGAATCTCATGAATCTCTCGAATCTTTTTTGATCTTTTCTCAAATCCCTTTTGAAATTCCCCCTAGTTTCTCTCGAATACCCTTATTTCTTTGGCATCCTTTGAAATCTTTGAATAACATGACATAGCTTTCAAAATTCCATTTTCATGATTCTCCTTGAATTATATCCGAATCTGTCCCTATCTCATCCCCTTCTCCAGCTCAAGCTCTTTGAACCGCTCTTTGGCCTGTCGGTTGTCGAGAATACGGGCCTCTCTCTCGGCTTTCCAACGATTAGTCAACTCCTCAATGCGGAGCTTCAGCCGAGGCGACGCGGAAAAGTTGGGCTTTCTGCTCAAATTGGCGTTTTCCAACTCCAAATCTTTGATCCGGCTAGCTAGCTCAGACACATAGTTCTGGTCATACTTCTTCTCGCTTTCCTTGAGGAGAAGCCGAATATGGTCGTTGACAATCACATCCACTGCACGTGCAAAGTACTCCGCCAATGACCGGTGCGTATCCTTGGCTTTGACGATGTACTCGTTGGATTTCTTGAGGAGTTGCTCTCCGGTGTAGAGCTGTAACTGGTCGAGTTTGACTCGCAGTTCTTTAAGCGACGTATCATCGGCAATCTTATTAAATGACTTCATCAATTTTCCAAAATGTATGACGTCATTGTCGAAAAGTTCGCTAAAGTGCAGCGAGACTCGGTTTAACGTGGCCTGGATGGACTCTTTGTTGCGGAAACTCTGGCCGACATTTTCGGCTAGCTTCTCCGTCAAATACTCAACCTTTTTCTGCAACCCCTCCTTATCGTTTTGGAGAGACTGTACTTGGTACGAGAGTTTGATTCTCTCTGCATCCCCGGACTTCTGTGCTTTGGAAGCAGCACTAAGTTCATGCTGCAACTCTTTTGCGGCTGCCAATTTCGACCGCAAATCTTCCACATTTCGGTTCAGCATGTGCAATTGATTTTTGAGAGAGTTGGTTTCATCCTCAGCTCTTTCCTGCGCCTTGCGGTATTCGAGCGATAGCCGGTCATACTCGTTCTGTAGCTTCTCAAGCTCTCCTTGGATATACAGTGTCTTGAAAGAATCGCCGAAATCAGAAACTGACGCCGAACGGCTCATGCTCTTGAATTCATTGACTTCCTGCTGAAGCCTGTCGATGACTGCTTGATACTCCTCGAGTTTCTTATCGACATTTCTTTCGAGCGAGGAAAGATGCGCTTTAGGCGGAGACTCCAAGCTTTGTCTGTTCTTGAGCTCCTCCAACTCCAACCTCAACCGCTCATTCTCTTCCTGTAACTGTTGTTTCATAAGATCGTTTTCATCTTTCATAGCAAACAAGCCCAGGTTATAACCATGACCAGATGTATTCCCTCTTTCAAATTCCCCAAACAGTCGCCTAGAAGAGTTTTCATGCCGCATCTTAATTGGTGTATCTGAAAGATGGGAAAGAAATGAATTTCTCAGAGATGCTGGCACTGGAGTGTAAGAATTTTTTGGAGATGTTGATGGGAACGAGCTTTTCAGAGATATTGGCATTGAAGCTTGATGCGCCTGTTGGTCCATCTTTTCCCGAAGAATATCCAAGGCTTCGCTAAAGTATTCCTCTGGAGAACTAGTATCGGCGAGGGTATCCGTTTGGATCCCAAGTCCGTCCAAAACTTTAGAGAATTGTGATACACAACGAGATATAGTTTGTGCTAATGCAGAGGCTTTCTGGTCGGAATCTCGCCACTTGTTCTGGTAGTCTTCAAGACTACAGTATAAATCCTCGACCAAGGACGACATTTCCACGAGGTTTTTGGCTCCTTCGGAGGCGGCCAGGGTCTTCATTTCACTGCTATTAAGGTCGTCCAAATTCGAAAACGTCGATAAGTTGCCCACGTCTATGGCTTTATTATCAATCAAGTCCTGGAGAAACTTCTCGTAGAGCTTAAGTTGGATTTTGCAGTTGGTGAGTTGTTTTGTAAGATCGTCGACTTTGGCTCCCGATGCCACACCTGTAGCCAGACCTTCTTGCGAGATGTTTCTGTTGTAGAGGAACGGTTTGGGGCCTGTGGCACCCGAAGGGGTTTTTTTTGCCCGGAAATCGGTCCACGGGGATTGTCCGGGTCTGCCGTTGACTTGGTACTGGTCCGGGCTGATGTCAAGGTCAAATTGGCTGCGAGTATCGTTAACCACCGACGAATGACTGAACTCAAGATCGTCAATGGAGGTGCACGAGCCTTTTGCAGAGTCAATAACTTCTCGTTTGGTCTTGTTTTCGCTCGGGGGTGTATGGGGCATCAATGCCGAACCAGCAGCACTGGGCCCAGAAAAATTCTGGCTGCTATTTCTGGGAGGGGGGACGGCGTCTTTATATAGTGCTGCAGGGCTTGCGCGTGTTTCAGGTGTGTGAGAGGCGCTAGGGCGAGGTGCCTTTGCAGCCAAGTTTGCAGCTGCGGGGGTATATAAAGGCCCTAGGGAATCCTCAGGCTCGCTTTTTTCTACCACCTCTTTTTCCTCGTCATTTTCTGTCTCTCCATTTTTTGCTTTCTGTACTCCCCCCTCTTTTTGTTTACCCGCCTCTTTTTCGGCATGATTTGAAGCATGTGTTTCAGATGTTTCAGATGTTTCAGGGTGTGCTTCAGGGTGTGCTTCAGGGTATGGATCCGAGACATTGGAGATTCTAATATCCTCAACGCTGGAAATATCAGAGTACTCCATTGAAACTATATCGGAAACTGTTTTCACTTCTGGCACGTGATCTATCACTGGGGCTTCCAAAGCATCCAGGGTATCCAAGGCTGTCAAATTGTTCAGGGCAGAATTAGATAAGAACCTTGGATTATTTGAAGTTGAATGTTCTGAATTCGAATGTTCTGAATTTGAATGTTTTGAATTTGAATGGCGTGAATTATGGTCTAGACTATTTAAACCTGGATTTTGATCTGGAGTTTCTATAAGGTCAGAGGAGTTCTTGGTTCCCGGATGTTCATTTGGAGTTTCGCCCCGAGCCAGCTCGTGGGCAGGACTGGAAGTTCTATCAGCATAGTCAAGAGGATTGTTTTGATCTGGGTTGCTAATGAACAGACTAGAATCGGCGGTTTGGTTTGCGGAGGCGAAGGAGGTGGAGAAAAAGCCTGTAGTTATGGGTCTATGGTTTGACGACTGGCTATTCACCGTCGTCAGCTCTAGTGGTTGTTGCAGAGACCGATTGAGGGATAAAATCAGCCGTTTTGGGGATATGTGGTGTGGGTGCAGGAATGAGGGGTCTGGGCTATTATTCCCGGGCAGAGAATCACCATTTTTCATGGTCTCAGGAATCGGGTTGGGCATGGGTCAGATGTGCAATGGAATGTTTTGGTTACGTTTCGTTTCGTTTCGTTCTTGCATGTGCGCATGCAGGAAGATGAGTTGGAAACTGCTGCAAGATTGACGGATCTGCAGGAATACAAAAGGGGAAAAGGGGAAATAAAAGAAAGGAATATAAGAAACGAAATAAAAGAAGAGATTTATGAGGTGATGTGATAAGAGATGAATTGAGGAATTGAAAAATGGTGGTGAGAGTATAGGGTTCACTACAACACGCGGACAGCTGAAGTTTATGCCGCCTTGGTCATGTGACATAAGCATCATGTGACACAAGCATCATGTGACCATGATTCTTAAGTGAATCTCTTCTTGTCTGAATCTTTTCTTGTGTGAATTATGACTATTCACGGCCATTAAGCTCACGTGGCCATCTCGGTATCCTCTTCGTCGTCATCTTCATCCTCCTCCTGAGCCAGCTTGATGGCCTCTTGCAAAAGTGGTTCAGGAACGAACTCGTGCTTTCCACCAGTTTCCTCCAAGGAGCACCACGTGATCTCCAACTCATAATCCTTATCCTTGTTATCTTCATGGGCCTGGTGGATGATTCTGGCGGCGTGTTTCACGGCCTCTCTAACAGTCAACTCCTCGAAGTTCAACTTCTCCAATTCAGACTTGGCCGTCTGGCGGCCTTTACCTGCAGCCACACCCGAGTAGCCCCAGAAAGCACCACTGGGCTCGATCATATACAAATGAGGACCATTTTCATCCACACCACCAATGATGGAGGCAATTCCAAACGGACGTACCGAGTTGTAACAGGTATAGTTCTGGACATAGATGCCCAAACGGTCCATCAAAAGTGGAACAGTGATGGCACTCTTATATATGTTGGCATATGTCTGGGCCTCGTCACGGCCACGGTTGACCAAATGGCGTCCATCGGGCAACAAGCCCGAGTAGGCCACACCCACGTGTCTATCGATGGTCTGGATGCGCTTGTTTTTGCCGGGAACCAACAACTTGGAATTTATGATTTTCTCCACGGCAAGGACAATGCCGTCTTTGGCTTTGATGCCGAGCGAAGTGCCACCATTTTCCACTGCCTTTGAAGCATACTCCACCTGGAAGTTTCTTCCATCTAGATGTTAGTAAGGTGTTGGAGATCAAACAAATGATCAAAAAATGATCAGAAAATGACCAAATCAAGAATTCAGATAATCAAATCAGGAATTCAAATTATCAGGAAGATGCCCAAGTCAAATGATAATGATCAAGATGAAATGTCTAGATCACAATGCCAATGAATTGGATAGTGGAGGGTGTCAATGATTGAGGATGAATATATGGGGGGTTGAGATCCGAATCAATTGTTACATACCGGGCGAGAAAACACTGTTGGATAAATCATAACCTGTACCTATGGACGTCTGGAAGTTAGTAAGGGATACGCAGGGTGGTGGCGGAGGAACATACCATATTGTTGATGGAGTAAGTTTTAATCGCCACTATCAAGTTGGCGAGTGTGCGAGTCACGTGAGAGGTCATGTGAGAAGTCATGTGAACAATATATATTAGAGGTCACGTGCTAGATATCATGTGTGAGAGATCACGTGTGAGAATACTTTAGGGCGCAGCCAAAGAGCTACCTGAGGGTATATACACTTACGCGTTGAAGTCATAGGATATGTGGGAATTCCAATGGCCCTGGATGGGCATTCTCGTATGTTGTCATGAAAAGACTCACATAAGAAGGTGATTACTGCTCACTACTAACTCTAGATTCCCTGCATACTCATAGCATCCATAGGATATGGGTCACATCTCCTAGTGTTCAGGCACCATATGGACCTACAATCACAGGTGGCGTATGAAATTCTTATCTGTTTCATATGGCTTCTGTACTACTTGGCTATAGTCACTCCGCCAGGATCTCCGGTGTCCGAAAAGCCCATCAAATCGGGAGATTCCATTAAAACTGGAGTTTCTGGTGACTCTGGCGAGTTAACAACTGGGGATTCCGAAAAAACCGGAACTTCTGGTGACTCTGGGAAGTCAAAAGCTAGTGATTCTAGAGAAATCGGTGATTCTAGAAAAATCGGTGATTCTAGAAAAACTAATGAGTCTACAGAAAATCAACCTTCTGTTTCGTGGGAAAGATGGTGTAATAAGTGCAAAGTCTATAAACCTGAACGAGCACACCATTGTCGGAAATGTGGGGTGTGTATTCTTGGTATGGACCATCATTGTCCATGGTTAAATAATTGTGTGGGACATGGAAACACGCCGCATTTCATGAGGTTTTTGGTGTTCACTCAAGCAGCGCTTGGGCTCACTATTTGGCAACTTCTGCGCCGATTGGTAGTGTATTATGAGCAAATGCACATGCCTGCGTATTTGATAAGACGGCTGGAGTTATGTGCAGTGCTCATCTTATGGCCCACAGCCGCTTTTGTCATTTTGGCTCTTTTTGTTCTTTTCATCCGGTGTCTCCTTCATTTGGTTTCGGGAAAAACACAGATTGAGGTTTGGGAATATGAGCGTATAGCTTCACAATTCCATACCGAACGACTCTGGTTGCGTATAAGAGAGAATTACCGTGTGTTTCACGGCAAAGAGTTGGGGCGCTTAGTTTCATGGAATAAGCCAATGAAGGGTATAGAGTTTGGAGAAAATGAGAGTGAAAATGAGGAAATGGATTTGTCAAGTGGTGGAAGTGAGAAAGCGGAATTACTTGATGGAAGGGATGGAGGAAGAGATGGAGGAAGGGATGGAGGAAATGGTAATAAATCGTTGGATGGGAAGGATGGAGGAAAGAATGAAGGAAAGGATGGAGGAAAGAATGCAGGAAAGGATGGAGGAAAGGATTCAGGAAAGGATGGAAGTTATAAGGAGGTTGTTCCCCTGGACTTTACTCCAGATGATTTGGTGTTTCCATATGATATGGGCATGTACCAGAACCTCATCAATGCTCTTGGGCCTATATACACATGGTTTCTACCATGGGGCCGGGCTAAAGGTAATGGGCACGAGTTTGCCAAGAATGACGATGATGATCAATTGAATTTACCCTGGCCTCCCGATGGGGGCAATGTGGACTTTGCTCCTAGGGTCTATAGCGATGATGAGTTACGACAGATGAAGGATGTGCGGCTCATACGGAAGCATTTGGACCCCAAGAGCCAATTATCCCGTGTGGAATGGACAAACGATATGGGCGAGGGTCTAGCTGACTATGGTGTTGATGTGGAAGCAGAGGGGGATTCAGATAGGGAGAGAGATGGTGGAGTGGATAGTGATGGAGAGTTGGGGTTAAACATGGACTAGAGATTAGGAGTTAATGGAGTCTCTAGGTTGACAAATGCAGAAGATCTATTTGATGCATAAGATCTATTTGATGGAAGTATCTTCTGACACTTGCTTAAGGGTCTCCACAACTTCAAAAAATTCAAGCTGGCGTTGTTTTTGAGGGTAACCCATTATGGAACCTTTTGGAGAAGCTCACTATGGTCATCAATGAAGAAACGTTTTCTTCCGTTCGCCTATTGTCATCATTATCATTATCATTTGAAAGCACAACCACTAAGTGGTGTTACTCATTTGAAATGAAATGATGAATGTGAAGATGCAGTTGTCCCATTGGTATTTGAAAAATATGGCCACGCGTATTCCATATTTTAGCCGTGGTACAGTGTCAAGACTAAGAGAACTAAAGGGGCTACTACAATTGCTTTCGCTACAGATACTGACTCCAGTTAGTTAGTTAGTTAGTCAGTCACTCAGTCAGTCAGTCAGTCATTCACTCAGTCAGTCACTCGGTCAGTCACTCAGTCAGTCAGTCAGTCAGTCAGTCACTCCAGATGTTGCTAATGACACATTCCTGATTTCTATTGTCATTAGACCAATATTCAACCCTCTATTTAATTCTGGCTAGAATTTCAGGGCCTGTGTCATAGATTATACCCATTCTGATACTACTTAAGACCGTGACTGACATGAGAAACTGTGGAAATTGATTCCCAACAGTACATCCCAACAGTACATCCCAAAATGTTCATCCCAAAATGTCCATGCCAAAATTGTAAATGCCAAGAATGCATCACAAAAAGCTGAAAATGTATGTGCACTGAAAACGTACGTTTAGGTGGGTGCCTCACTAGAAAATGAGTAACATACAGTGTTATTCGAAACGATTCGGACCAAGAAAACAAAATGATTCGGACCATAGTAGCAAAATTAAATAAACCAATAATTCACTATTTATTACATAACCCCTCCCAAGTTGTTGTATACAGGATAACAATAAAACCAGTTCAGTTTCCGTACTGCAAAAACCAAATTAGCAAAATTAAGGAGACCAATAATTCAAAAAGGTTCGTACTTATGCTGTACTCACGACTTAAAAATGGTGGTAAGGATCAAGGATCTTAAATAACCTATTTATGTTATGTTATGTGAAACCTTTATTAAGCATTAAAAACAGTAACTTGTCGAACTATTNATTTATGTTATGTTATGTGAAACCTTTATTAAGCATTAAAAACAGTAACTTGTCGAACTATTGGGTTGTTTAATTTTGCTTAGTGTGGTTTGAACTTTTGGTGTTGCTGATTTGAATAGTTTAAAAAAACACTGTACCACCAAAAACAGATCTACCATAAAAATGTATACCACTAAAAACATACCACCAAAAATATACCACCAAAAATATACCACCAAAAGCAAATCTACCATAAAAATGTAAACCATAAAATAGAAATCATGATGACTCTAGATTTAGTAATTATTAGTCAGATTCAGGTGGGTGTTTCAATGGGTAATCATAGTGAACGTCAATGGAAGATCGTAGTGAATGTCAATGGAAGATCATAGTGGAGGTCAATGGATAATCATAGTGAATGTTAATGGATAATCATAAACTGAGGCTCCTTACTAGGGTTAGAGCAATGTGCCAAAGCTTTTCTTGCCACATCGTAATCGATTCTCTTCT
>NKZH01002265.1:0-10947 GCA_002370695.1 Metschnikowia matae var. maris
TGAATCTTCCGACTGATGATGGTATCTGTTCATGTTCTCGCAATAGCCATTCCATTGCATTATTTCTGCTGATTCATTTGTCACACAAAGTTGCTCAAGTTCCTCACTTCTGGGCACACGCTCATTCTCCGATTTCAATTCTGTGTGTAGGTCCACTTCTGAAAACCTCATTGGACTTTTCACCGAACAACTTTGTTATCCGTCACCTTTCAGTCTTCAGTATTGGCGACATGACCTCCACATGTACCAGGTGTAATGGGTGAGCAAGCCAAATCCTACTGCCTTTATTGTAGCACACACCAAAACGGTCTTGCACCTTCGCATGAAGAATATGTTCACTCAAGCCATCTAGTCTCTCAAACATTCTTTAACTTTAATTGCATTAGAGCAGTCCGATGGGTTTCTTGTCGTTTCCGAAATTATCCCTTTTTTTTTCATAAGTTCGGCGACACTAGATTCTCTTTAGGTCCAAATAGAAATTAGTACCATAGCACGGTAATTATTTGGTTCAGCCGTTTGATTCGAGACTATTCGTTTCTTTCCTGAAACATGATGGCCCTAACTTGTTCCCTTCTTGGGACTCGAATCCTTTCCAGGAACAGCAATGTATCTAAGTCTTTGTAGGTCTCCTTGAAGCACTTATTTCGCAGTAAGCCCCAAGTCGTTGTCTCATTTGAAAAACAATCTTTCGGAGATTGCAAATAGCTATCTTTGTAAGCAGACTCTTTTCTTAATTATTCCTTTTAGCATCGTAGCATTTCGTTATGAGTCACGTAAAGTGAGACAAGCTCTCTCATACACCAGAAATGCCGAGTTCTTAAAAACCTGACTCCATTTCTTTTAGAGGCGTTCAGCGATGTAAACATTTGCATTCCCTTCCACGTGCCTTATTTAGATATTCATCTCTTATACAAGCGTATCAAGATGCTCTGATTTGCTCCAAAGCTTTCATAAGGTCGCTTCGAAGATTGAGGCCTTTTTTTTTCNGAGCGGTTATTCTTATCTGTATCTAAACTATACTAAGAACTCTTGTAATCACAGCGTCGTCTCCTTTTTCTGTGATTAACGCCAGCTCCTTTTTCGCGGGACCTCGTCCACTCATCGCTTATTCCTGCATATCACTGTTTCATCTGTCCTGACTATATGCAGTCACATAGAACGTGCAGTACATCAGAGATGTACTGGTTCATCACGTTCAACAGTGTGTCTACCCATGACGGATCTAACAGTAATACTATTGTTAGTTTACTCAATTACTAGTCATTAAATGTTCATATAACATAAAACTTTTTTTTACCTATTATCTTTATACTTATGAAGATTTTTCTATGTAATCCACCCAATTAAACATATTATGGAAACCAAACACTGTTTTTTATATATATATATATATCTTCTGCTTATATGCAGTCCAAAATATGGTATTCTTATAAACATCCATAGTTCCATATTATATAGATAAATATAGATTTTATATGAATTTTAAATAAGAATAAAGTTTTGTATAGAAAAAGAAAGCATTGTTAAGTATAGCCTTTTATAGTAAGGATATCATATTCCAAGATGATATATTCCAAGATGATATATTCCAAGATTTGTATATGAGCGTACACCTACCCTTTCAGAAATCTGACCATTTATTATTCAATTTCAATAATAGTAATGTCTAACAAATCCACCAATATATCATTTTAGAATATATGAGTTAGTCCAAAAACGACCTCTGGTTATTTGTGTAGTGGTGTAGATTTGTTGCTACAGATAAAGAGTGACTCACGTGACTTACTCCACTCAAAAACCATTCACCAATACTGTATACCACCAATACTGTATACCACCAATCCTCACTATTCTTAAACCAATGAATAAGTCTCAAATTATGATCTTGATCTTATATACAGGTTATCAATCTAATTTTATAGGTGGAGGGAGTTTCTAATTATTATGTGGTTGTAGAGATTAGTATAGCGTAGCGCACGTGACCCAGTGCACTCAATTTACATTCGCGACTCAATCTCATATTACTACTACTACTACTACTCCACTTATCACCACTTATCATCGCCACCATGTACAAACTAAGAACTACACTTAAAGGGCATGAACTGGACGTCCGAGGAGTGACGGCAGTGGGAGAGGCGGTTCTTGTGACGGGCTCACGTGACGCCTCGGCTCGTCTGTGGGATCTTTCCGTTCCTCTAGACTATAATACTGAAGGCACCATTTGTTTCAATTCGCCCACAGGTTCTTTTATCAATTGTGTGACATCAGTGGATTCAGAATTAACAGGCCAATTGGTTGCATGTGGCGGTAAAGATGCTATTGTTTATTTGGCCGAGATATATGAAACTTTCCTGAAACCTGGGGATGATGTGGGCAAGTTCCAATTGATTGGTCACTCGGGAAACGTGTGTTCTCTAGACTATACTCAGGACCAGCTTATATCTGGTTCTTGGGACTGTACGGCCAAAGTATGGGATTTGTCCTCGTTTTCAGTGAAGTACGACTTACTGGGCCATTCGGCTGCTGTATGGGACGCCAAGGTGTTGGATGCCGCAAACGATATCTATCTCACGTGCTCTGCTGATCGAACCATCCGGAAATGGAAAGGTGCAAAGGAAATTGCTTGTTATAATGGGCATTCTGATGTCATCCGGAAGCTTTTGGTGTTCCCTGGAGGAAAGTCGTTTGCCTCTGCTTCCAATGACTGCACAATCAAAATCTGGGATTCGGAAACTGGTGCTTTGCAACATACCTTGACAGGACACGACTCTTTCATTTACGATTTGGCTTTGCTTTCAAATGGAGACCTTGTATCAACTGCTGAAGACCGTTCTGTCCGTATCTGGCGCAACAATGCCATTTTACAAGTCATCACGCTTCCTTGCATTTCCGTGTGGTGTGTATGTGCGTTGCCCAATGATGATTTTGCCGTGGGCGGCTCTAACAAACAAGTGTACGTGTTTACACGTGACCCGAGCCGGTACGCTACCAAAGAGGCCATTGCAGCCCTTGAGGATGCATTGAGGCTGTCTGCAATCTCAGAGCAATCATTGGATAACTTGAAAAAAACCGATGTTCCGGGCTACGAACGCTTGGACTCCCCAGGAAAGGAGGAGGGGCACGTGATCACCGTCAAGAGCCCCGTGGGCGTCATAGAGGCTCATCAATGGTCTGGTGGCCAATGGATCAAGATTGGAGATGTGGTCAATTCTGGAGGTGGTTCCTCTAGCAAGGTGCAGTACCAGGGCCAGGAATATGACTATGTTTTCGATGTGGACGTTGAAGACGGCAAGCCGCCTTTAAAATTGCCCTTCAACGCTACTGACAACCCGTACGTTGCTGCAGAGAAGTTCTTGGCCGAAAACGAATTGCCTTCTTCCTATACTGAGGAGGTAGTGCAGTTTATTCATAAGAATACCGAGGGTTTCCAAATGGGAGGACAACCCGAAAAACCGGTGGAAAACCCATACCAAACTTCGGCATCACATGTGTCAACAGATTCATTGGTGGATCCTCCGTTTTTCCCCGAAACAACGGCAATTACCTATGACGATTTCAAGGCCACATCGTTGAATAATGGTTTCGCCAAGTTGAATGCCCAGCAACAGGAAAATGGGTTCGACGATAAAGAAGTGGCTCGTGTGCAGAAGAGCTTGGAGAACCTCAAGTCCAAGGATGCAATGTTCCTTATTCTGAAGGTAGTGCCTCGGATTCTCTCCAAGTGGGAAAAGCAACAGAGGCTCATTGGGTTTGATTTATTGAGAATCGCCATCTCCAGGGTATCCACTGCAGATTTGATTCAGTCCACTGACGAGGCCGAAACCATATATAAGCTCCTTTTTGCCACACTTGAGGATATTACCGAGGACGATGTGACCATCTTCATGATGATCGCCAAGGTGTTGAGCAATTTGGCCAACAGTACGCTTTTCATGCAGATTTTCTTGACTGTGGAGGAAAATGGTACTGTGTTATTGAACGAGTACTTTGACGAGCTCTCCCAGCATTTGACGGTGTTGGTAAAGATCATGACATCATCGGAGGTGGCCAGTGCCCATAAACATTTTGGTATGGCATGCACAGCGATTGCCTCTTACTGGTTCAATCTTCTGGCCCGATTCAAGAGTTATTTGGGTGCAAACCCTACGTCGCTGGCCTCAATCTTAAGTGTTTTGGAGGAGATCGGCGAGGACTTGGCCCGCACGGGTGAGGAGGCTTCGTATAGATTGGCCGTCGCTTATGGCAACTTCCACTTCTACGATCACTCACTTATTGAGCCTCATTGGTTCCTGGTGATCAAATCTCTCCACCAATCCGACCGATTCCAGACCGTCTATAAGGAAATTGACCTGAAATAGGTGAACTACCAGTCGAAGACCTAGTCGAAGCACCAGTCGAAGCACCAGTCGAAGCACCAGTCGAAGACTTACCAAAAGGCCTGGGATAGTGAAAGGATGGAGACCCACTAGAAAAGAAGGTCAATGGAAACTCATTAGAGAATCTAGTTTGAAGATCTGAATATCTAGTCTGAAGATCTGAATATCTAGTTTGAAGATCTGAATATCTAGTTTGAAGATCTGAACACTAGTCTCAAGACATAAATATCTTATGTGATTGAGATTCATTAGAAAGTGGTGTCTGATGGAAACAAAAAGAATAGTGTGTAATGCTTGATTAACTATCCTGCATTTGTCTACTATCAGTGATCATCTACAACTCACTTGTCTACCATTACAAATAGTGACTGATACTGATACTGATACTGATACTGATACTGATACTGATACGGAAAGTGACAGTGACAGTGACAGTGACAGTGACAGTGATGGTGCTGTATCATTTGGTGTACTGCTTTAAGTATCCCCAATCTGGATCCTTGGATTCAATCCATTCGATTCAGTCCACAATTTTAGGTACTATTCCAGTTCCTATCAGTCCCCCCACTTCAGTTTAATTAGTGCTTCTTACTAAAGAATATACTGATCTCACGTGACCAAAGGACGCGAAGATCTAAAGCCTCAAAGCGTTCTCCTCCATTAAACCTACTCCTTTCTTCTCACCTCTTCACCCCTTCACTATTGTGAATATCCCCACCTCTTGCCACCGCTGACTTCTTCTTTGATGGCAACTGTAAAGATCCGCCGAGGCGTGGTCGTGCCATTGGCCGTGTTCATGCTGGTGCTTGTTCTTCTCTTTGTTGCGGGATCCAAACCACAGAATATGGCCCTGCATCTAAGGAATATGGCCGGGTCCGGGTTCCATGACCCCGAGATGTATGATGATGAAGGGGCTTCGAGTTCCGAGCAGATAGCTCAGTACTTGAGTGGAACTGGGGAGAACGAAAAGGGTAATGGGAAACCACCTCTGTCTGCAGGAACAGAAATGGAAGAACAGCTCCGATTGGCTACCAAGTCCGGCCATGAAATGCCCATAATTCTGGTTCCAGCAAAGCAGTACCCTGAAGTGCCTGTACCAGAGAAGAATTCCATTACGGGAGATTTTTCGTTTCGATTCTACTCCCATAACATCAAAAACGGTGCCCACACGAACCTAGGCAAAGGGGAAATGGCATGGAAACACCGCAGACTGCATGTGGTCAGCTCCATAAAGGCCCATACACCAGCAAATTCCATCATCACGCTCCAAGAGCCGGTCAAATTCCAGGTGGATGAAGTTTTGGACGTATTGAACCGGTATAGCCCGGCAGAACTGCCGGAATGGACTGCATACGGCGGCGGCCGCATTGACGGGGCCCAAGAAGGGGAGTTTGTGCCTATAATCGTCCGGCAGTCTGAATGGGAGGTTGTTTTCGATGATACTTTTTGGTTGAATCCAAAGGATGAACGCAGCTCATTTAAAGGTTGGGATGGGAGGTACCCTCGGATATGCACACACGTGACGCTTCGGCATCGCCAGACCGGAACCTATATCAATGTTTTCAATACCCATTTCGATCATAAGGGTGCTGTGGCACGTGCCGAGTCTGCAGCCATACTCATGAGTAAAATGGACTCCATCAACGAGTGGCCACTGTTTCTTTTAGGTGACTTCAATGCAGTCCCCTCCGATGCCAGTTACCAGACTCTTGCTCTGGTTTATTCCGATACACACACGCTAGTGAATTCGGAAAATCGGTATGGTCATCATGAATGGACGGTGACGGGTTTTCTGGGGAAGTTTGAACAGGATGCAAAACGCATCGATTATATCTTTTCTCCTGCAGATACCAAGAGGGAAATGGATCCAGTGTGTGAAGTAGAAAATCGGGTCTTTGATCTTCGACTCAAGGGCTATGGTTTGATGCACTCTAAGTTTGGGGGTGTATATATGAGCGACCACCGGCCATTGGTGGCTGATTTTCAGATTCACAGGTGTTAGAAATATCCACGGATTACACACGAAGTGGGTCTTCCAGAAGTGGATATTCAGAAGTGATTATCCAGAAGTGACCATCTAAAAGTGGCAACCAAAACAGCTCTCTAGAAATGTGATCATCTAGAAATAACGATCAAGAATTGGCTATCAGAAATAATCATCTAGAACGGGTATCCCGAAGTGGTGACTGGATTTGATGATCCAAATAGTATTCCGGGAGTGGTATTTTAGAACCATTATTCAAGAAGCAACTGGAAGTGGAGTTCCAGCAATGGTACCAGAAATAGACATCTAGAAGTGTTAGTCGAAAGGTGGTATTTCAAGAATTGCAGCCAGAATGGTTTAAAATGGCGATTTAGAAAAGCTATCCAGAAGGGAAATCAGAAGTGGTCATATATGGTGATCCACAAATATTCAATAGGAGATAATCTAATTAATTAATGTTATGTATTAACAGGAAATATTCCAATGGATATCCCTATAATAAGTAAGAGATTGGGAACTCAATCCATCACAAGTATAATACAAAGAAGTTATATTCAATGTTTCAAATCATGATAGTTTCAATGGCCACTGTTGCTTTAATAGGGTACTTATGAGAAGGGTTGCAAAAAAAATAATTGCGTTATAAGAGGGGATACTACTTCTTATATATTGCAGGAATTGCGGGATTTTATGAAACACGTTTTGAATCATGATGTACCACAAACGCAAAGGAATGCATTAGAAACGCGTCACCATAATGCAGCATATCTCCATGGGGCAATATAAAAGCCATGGTTTGCCCTTGTGAAATCCACATTAAGAAAATTGGCTGTCATTCAAAAAATTGCAGCAGCTTCTGCTAAATGCGACTACTTGAATTAGTTAGCACTGAACTGGTTGCTGAGTCTTGTAACATTCAGTGTAGAAGTTATTATCACCCTGACCAGTTGCTATTCCCAAAGGGTGTTACCCCTATAGATACTTATTGTTAAGCAGACAAAAAAAATTAAAACAAAAAAAAAAGAGAGAAAGAGAAACAGAAAAAAAGACAGGTCTATGACAATTATATCATTATAAAGGGCACAATCTCAAGCGAGGCACGTGACCCGTCGCTATAACTAAAGCAATTACTGATAGATGAACCTTTGGTATGCTATAGGGTACCAGAGTAGCAGGGCTGCAAATAACAATTAGTGTTATTCAAAATAAGGGGGAGACCTTGATCTATCCAAGGGGATTGCTTGCTTATTTGTTTTTTCTCCGTTGTTCGTCTTTGGTATAGTGTGATAATGCCAACATCAGTGGCCATGAAAAGTGGATGGTCCTGCATATAGTCGCCGACAATATCAGCAAAGAAACCCCTTCAATTTTCTATTTTCTATTTTTGCGTGTTTTTTTTTTTATATTATTATTTTTTTCATTTATTCTTCCTATTAAGTTAATTAACTAACTAAACTAGATGTTTGAATATCTAATACCAAAGATATTCGTATCAATTTTTTGATGCAAATAGTGGGCCTAGTCCTAGTTTGGTGAAGTTGGTCCATGCAAAAGTGAGATTCGCACGACGCGAAAAAAACCCTCAGCAGGGCATACTAACTCTCCAGAGCCATCTTCCCCTCTTACCACGCAACGTTACCATGTCCTACGACGATATTGAAAACGCAGTGCCTGATATTGTGATCGGGTCCACGCTTCAGGAAAATGAAGAAGACGCCGTGTTTGAACACGAGGCCGAGTCCGGAGCCGAGGAGGAAGAAGCCGAGGCCCCTAAGGAAAAGAAGTCGGTGGCTTTTGCAGGCTTAGAAGACGAGTACGATGAAGATGAAGCCCGGCGCGAGTTTGAAGAAGGTGGTGGATTACCTGAACAGCCGGAAAACCCCGATTTCTCTAAGTTGACTCCTCTTTCCCATGAGATTATCAACAGACAAGCCACCATTAACATTGGAACCATTGGCCATGTGGCCCACGGTAAGTCCACAGTGGTGAGAGCCATTTCAGGGGTGCAAACCGTCCGTTTTAAGGATGAGTTGGAAAGAAATATTACCATCAAGTTGGGTTACGCCAATGCTAAGATCTACAAGTGTGACAATGAAAGCTGTGAAGCCCCTGGCTGTTACCGGTCTTTCAAATCCGATAAGGAAATACATCCAAAATGTCAACAACCAGGATGTGAGGGCCGTTACTCTTTGGTTCGTCATGTGTCGTTTGTCGATTGTCCTGGTCACGATATTTTGATGAGTACTATGTTGTCAGGAGCAGCAGTTATGGACGCCGCACTTCTTTTGGTGGCTGGTAACGAATCTTGTCCTCAGCCACAAACATCAGAGCATTTGGCTGCTATTGAGATCATGAAGTTGAAGCACGTGATCATCTTACAGAACAAGGTCGATTTGATGAGGGAAGAGTCGGCTTTGGACCACCAGAAGTCCATTTTGAACTTCATCCGCGGTACTATTGCTGATGGAGCACCTATTGTGCCCATTTCCGCTCAGTTGAAGTACAATATCGATGCTGTCAACCAGATCATATGCGATTACATTCCTGTTCCTCCCAGAGATTTCTTGGCTTCGCCACGTTTGATTGTCATTAGATCCTTTGATGTCAACAAACCTGGAGCAGAGATTGATGACTTGAAGGGAGGTGTTGCCGGAGGCTCGATCTTGAATGGTGTGTTTAAGATTGGAGATGAGATTGAAATCAGACCAGGTATTGTTACCAAAGACGATAATGGTAAGATCCAGTGCAAGCCGATTTTCTCCAACATCGTGTCGTTGTTTGCAGAACACAATGACTTGAAGTTTGCCGTGCCCGGAGGTTTGATTGGTGTGGGAACCAAGGTGGACCCTACGTTGTGTAGAGCCGACCGGTTGGTGGGTCAGGTGGTGGGATCCAAGGGTAACTTGCCCTCGATCTACACGGACATTGAGATCAACTTCTTCCTTTTGAGAAGATTGTTGGGAGTCAAGACCGAAGGAGCCAAGCAGGGAGCCAAGGTCAGAAACTTAGAGACGGGAGAAGTGTTGATGGTGAATATTGGGTCCACAGCCACCGGAGCACGTGTGATTGCCGTCAAAGCTGATATGGCCCGGTTGCAATTGACGGCTCCGGCATGTACGGAGGTGAACGAAAAGATTGCTTTGTCGAGAAGAATTGAGAAGCATTGGCGGTTGATTGGCTGGGCCACCATCAAAAAGGGTACCACCTTGGACCCGGTGGCATAATCGGGCTGTATTTAGCGTAATCTATTGATAGTGGAGATACTGGAAGTGATGTGAGGTAAGTAGTAATAGAGATATATCCACCATACCTAAAGCCATACACTTGAGTGTCTATATAGACTACTACTACTACTACTACTACAACTACTACTACTACTACTACTACTACAACTACTACTACTACTACTACTTATACTACTACTTATACTACTACTTATACTACTACTTATACTACTACTTATACTGCTACTGCTACTACTACTACTACTACTACAACTACTACTTATACTACTACTTATACTACTACTTATACTACTACTTATACTGCTACTACTACTACTACTACTACTGTTTACTGACTACTTATACGGATTCCGGTTACATCTGGTACTCTGTTTAATATAGTATGTTCATTCACCAACGACTATTTCCAATTCGGACTCCACCAGACCAATCTTAGCAGCTCGGATGATCAATATATATGTCTACATCGGGATTTCCCCTTGTGTGCTGTACCCTGTTGTTTCTCGAATGCCAAACTCTTCGACTGCTGTACATCTTCGATTATGAAGCTTTGCTCTTCCATATCACTTATATTTTTGCTCTTCCACATCACTTATATTTTTGCTCTTCCACATCACTTATATTTTCATGTGTTGATATACCCACAAATCATTCTGCTTCTATCAACATGTTTGTAACGCAGATCATCCAGGGTTGTTCTTTCTGATACCCATATCCTCTTACTCGATAGTGTGTATGCCACATCGCACTCCAGTCACATCGCACTCCAGTCACCACCACTCTATTTTGAGAACTACTGCATCTTCCACATTGGACCCCAGCGAAATCAGATTGCGTCTTCTTATAGCTTAGTGCCCATCATTACACCGTTGAACTGCCGACCAATGAACATAGTAAATAGAGTACCTGACGTAACCGGAATCTAACATGTACTACTTATACTACTACCACTTATACTACTACTTCTACTACTAGTACTACTACTTATTTTACCTGTGCTATCTACACTAGTACTTATCAATACTACTAATTCTACTTGAACTGCTAGTACTAATACTACTTATACCACTGCTTATACTATTACTTCTATTACTACTTCTATTACTACTTCTATTACTCAGTACTAGTACTACTTATACCACTACTACTGCCGTTGCTATTACTACTACTACTACTACACTAGGCATACTAACACCTCTACTGCTTCTACTACTTCTATTAACTTTTGACTACTAACTACTGACTATTGACCACTACTTACACTCGTGGGTCTACTAGTAGTACCTTCATTACTACTACTACGACAACGACGACTGATTAATACGACGTACCACTATTC
>NKZH01002266.1:0-14029 GCA_002370695.1 Metschnikowia matae var. maris
ATATTATCGTTGGCCTGCAGGCAACATGTTTCACAGTTGCCCGCACTCACAGGTTGACACATATCGTATGTCGCACAAGTTCAACATATGGTGTATTCACGGATGAATGTAGGCATAAATAGAGAGGTGAAGAAAAGTTATTGCAGAGCAAACATGGTGGAATTGATTGGAGGTATGGATGTTCCATTCAAGCATTTACATTTTACATTTTTCCAAGGCCTAGTGGAGTCCATGCTCCAGGAATCAAAGAGAAGTACTATTGAGTGAGTAGTACTCGGAAGTATACCTATTTTTTCGGTGAATTTCCAGTGATTGCATCAGTGATTACATTTTAACGTTTTTATTGAATCTCTTTTTATTAATCTCCTATTGACTTTTGTTCTCGTACTGAGTCTTGTGTTTTTTGTTTGGTTCTGGTTTATACTTTTTACAAGATATGGCATTGTGCGAAATAAATGAAAAGGCCTCGGACGGTAAAAGTTTACATGCACACCACAGCCAAAATATACAAAGATTAAAAAAAGCACTAAAAAAAAAGCACTAAAAAAAAGCCCAGCTGTTATAGAATTAAACAAAAAAACCTATTACTATCATCTAGACACTATTCTACATCTTTTCCTTTTCCTTTTCCTTTTTTTTGGTGGTTCAGAATCATATTATTGGGTGGATATGGGTGAACTTTCTATCTATGGAGGTGTGTGGTAAGAAAGCAGCAGAAGAAAGAGCCTGCGAAGGTAACGAAGCCAGCAAAGCCAGTAAAGCCAGTAAAGGCAGCGAAGGTAGCAAAGGTAGCGAAGGCAGGGTAGGAAAGAATGGGTGCAGTCTGCGGGAACCATGCGCACACGCTGTTTCATGTTAGAACGAGAGGTTTGGCGCACTCTGAATATATAAAGGCAGCCTTATCTCCCACTCTCTTTTTACCACCCCATGACCATAATGAAAACAATGGAGAATTATGAGCAGATTTAAAATGACCCTATTTTTTTTTAACCACCCCATGTTTTGTTTCTACATATTTTTTTTGATTCCCTGTCTGCATGGCACTTCGGTGACTTACCATTCTAGTCTTTGTGCTATCAGATACTTACTGAGATTCTCATGGTAACGTTGCCCAGTTGTACACTCACCAATATAAGATCACCAACCTAAAGATTCTTCATTCAAACTTGCCGTTGGTGATATTCTGGATATTTCTGGTTTTTTTTGTACCATTTTTATACACCCTTTTCGGTCTCGTTCGGCACCTACCCTCGGTAATTCCTACTTTCTTGATGTGATCCTCCTGTGCCGCGCGCACCGACACTTTAGAACAATAGGCATAAGCAACAATAAAATTTTTTTATTTCATACCGTGTTTTGGCGTATGGCTGGTTATTGATGCAGTTCCACGAGCACTTGAAACTCTCATATTGCCTATTGTATCAAATGCCTTACAACTTGGCCAAAATACTAACAAAGAATCTGTTACCCTGACCAAACAGTCCAACAGCCCAGCCATTGCAAACAAGTCCAACGATTACTGGAGGTATAATTAAAGTTTATGAAGAATTATGAAGCTGAAATGAGGTGTGTTTGGAATCCAATATTCATGGAGTTCGTGCTCTGAAACAAACAATCGACCAAGAGCTAAAAAATAAAATAAAATAAAAAACAAAACAAAACGGTACTTCTCGAAAAAATCAATATGTTGACCTCTTTATGCACTATCCTTAGAGCGTGATCTCCGAGTATTATAGCTATTTTCGCAAAGACAATGTGAATCCATTAGCATTGTATTGGAGGGTCGCAAAATTTGCATTTCGTAGCCACCCTATATAATAGACCGTGTTTCCATGGTTTTTAATTAGCATCAGAAATTTTTATGAAAGTCCCTCATTTGATCTTGGCATCTCTTTTTGCTACAACTGCGTGGGCAGATGCTGACAATATTTTTGTCCTTGCAATAAAAAATAAGGATCATGATTACGTGCCGCTTTCTGGTGAACTTCAGAAAGCGGGTATAAGTTGGATTGGTGTAACAAAACTGGATAAACCTCTCGAGATCTCCTTTGAAAAAAACAAATTTTATGTTGAAGAAGGTAAAACCCCCCATGAGATTGGGTTTGATGTAGACACATTGGCTTATGGTGGTCAAGGTCTTCAAAAGACTGAATTTAAAATCGGTTCCGGTTCATTTGGAAAAATCACCAAGAAACTTAGATTTTGTCGGGATAAGGATGAGGTTTTGGGTTTTGTATCGAACAACCTTGAATCAAATTTTGCAAACTTATGTCAAGATGTGGATATGTATTTCTTGGAGTACAACAAAAAGACTAAATCCGTCGTGAAGCCTGCTAATTCTGTCGGGAAACCTGCAAAGCTGACGAATGTGTTCGTGGTTAAAGTCGCTGGACATAACTTTGGTGATGAAATAAAGCTTACAAAGGGCTCTTATAATGTAAAGGGCTGGCCGAGCACTTTCTTGTCTTATGGCGTGGACCATTTGGTTTTAGAGTTTGAAAAATCTGAAGACAAAATTAGTGCAACTAATATGGATTCCCCAGCAGATTTGCGGAAGTTTGATGGCCGTCTTGTCCTCGCTGGAGATGACACTGGTACCCCGGCCAAGTTAGAAATTGACGGGAAGGGGAAGGTAAAAGGCGATTATTCGTCTTGTAAAGTTGAGGGCTCTCAGAATGAGTATCAGATAATTTATGACACAGATATCTTCAAAGGTCAAGATTGTCAACCTGCCGAACTCTTCTTCTTAACTTACGACGCACGGTTAAAGACGTTACCCATCTATGCTAGTTCAACTGAGCCTGATCTCTCTCTTGTGGAACCGGAAGCAGAAAAGTTGGAGAAAGAAAAAAATGCAGCCGTTAAGTTAAAAGAAGAAAAAAAGGCAGCAGAAAAGTTGGAGAAAGAAAGAATGAAAGCAACTAAATCAAAGGAAGAAAAAAATGAGTCTAATCAGAATTCCATGAACAAGGCGAACTCTCAACTGGGTCTCGATGACTTAGTGACGCAGAAGTTTCCTGAGCAAGTACCCAAGCCAGGTCAGGACAATGACAATTCAGACGATTCAGAGTCAGGATTTGAAAGGCTACCCTTTGATAAAACTACACTTGAGATTTACAAAAACCATCCTCTCAGGGCTAGTCCAAAAGTCCCATCTAAAACGGGTCAGAAGACTGAAGAAGATGGTTCGTATGTGTCTTCTGAAATCCCATTGGTTTTCTCTGCAAAATTGAGTGGCATTTATATTCCCCTATATGCAAAAAATATGGATTTGAAAAGCAAAGCTTTGGGTATGGTCAATGTGTTCACTTATGGACCGGAAATGAAGTCCCCTGACTTTTTCACCTTGCAAGATGGCTATGCTATCTCAGCAGACAAACAATTTCCAGGGCAAGTTGGATTTTCCACAAATTTAATTGCCTTCGGGCCTTCTGTACCCAAGTTCCAGTTTCGTTTGAATGATAAAAAGAAGATTGTTAGTGATGACTTTTACTCGTGCACGCTTCCCCTGGGTCTTGTGGCCGTTGCTAAGCTGAAATTGAATAAAGACTGTCTAGTTATGGAGGTCTACCTCTTGGAGTGGGACGAAAAGACTAAGCGGGTCATATCACCTGAGCCTGTTAAGTCTGAAGATAAAAATTTCGAACCTTGGAATCATGGGACAGAAATTGAGAGAGAAAGTAATTCTGTGACAGAGGATGACAGGGAAAATGTTTTGTCTGTTGAAGAAACCGCAAACAATTTGGAGGATTCTTCTGAAAGCAAGGTGCCCGAGTTAAATCGGGAGAATAAGTCTCAAGGTGATACTTTGTTGGACTCTCTCAATAAGAGTGTCACCGAGACTTCGGGAAATATTACCAACAGTCCTTCTAAAATCCGCGATCCAACGCTGGTGGCTAAACCTAACATGGAAATGTCTTCTGCTACCACTGGTAAGTTTTTGAACGATAGTGTTAAACCAAATAACTCTGTCATTGCCTCCAACGTTTCTGCTCCTAGCTACAAGATATCAGAAGGCACTGCAAGGGTTTCTAAAGGCAATGAGAAGCTTACTGAAGATAGTGAGAGGATTACTGAAGATAGTGAGAAGACTTCTGAAGGTAGCGAGAAGCTTACTGAAGGTAATAAGAAGCTTACTGAAGATAGTGAGAAGATTACTGAAGGTAATGAGAAGATTTCTAAAGGCAACGACAAGATTATTGAAGGTAGTGAGAAGACTTCTGAAGACGACAACAGAATCTCTGAAGAGAAGGACACAATCTCTGGAGGTAGCAACAAGTCTGAAGGGTCCAGAAAAGTATCAGATTCCGGATCTCACTCGTCCAAGATTTCTGATGTAACTGAGAACTTGATGGCTGACCACGCTGATATCAAGATCGAGTCCCCATCTGGTTCTTTGAATAATAGTGCTTCAAATACTGGTGCTTCAAAGGCTGTTACTTCAAATAGTGTTGTTTCAAAAGCTGGTGCTTCAAATACTAGTGTTTCGAATACCAACAAAGGTGGTCAAGGTTCAAAAAGTAAGAATGCTCTTACCACTACAAAGGAAACCACCGCTACTGCAACGGTATGCAGCGAGTGTAATGCTGCTTCTCAAATTACCGTGTGGAAAACCTACACCGATTATACCACCTACTGCCCACAAGAGACTACTTTGACTATTACCGTGTGCGAGAAGGTGTGTACACCAACCACCGTGACTGTGCATACACCAACCACCGTGACCGTCACTGGAATGTGTGTGGTTACTGAAATCGTGACAGTGGATGATACTGCTACTGAATATCGAGTTGTGATTGAGGCTGGTTCGTCCACTGCCGAAAGCCCCAAGGAAACTTCAGGCAATAAGGGCCCTGTTCCCAAAGGCTCAACAAGAACTGAAGACTCCAATCCTCAAAACCATGTTCAGGGTATCAAGGTTGGAGACCAGAAGCACAAAGACTTAGCTCTGAGCAATGCAGAGGAAGTGCTTACTTCTAATGCCAAGTCTTCTTCTCCTAAAGGTCCTGCTGAAGCTGACAAAACAAGACTCTCTGGTAATAAGGCCAGTGATGCTCCTCATCATAAAGCAAGCAAGGAGTCTAAGTCAGCTAAGGAGTCTAAGCCACCTAAAGCTGAGAACACCAAACCAGGTGTTTCTCTGTTTGTTAATGGTGCAACCAAAAACTCTATTGGTGCATGTGTTCTTGGATTCGCTGCGTTATTGTTGTAGTGACTTAACCTTTCGAAAACCTCTCTTAGCACACTGATGTGTAGCTTTTTGATCTGAATATTCTAACAAAAATAATAAAAAAAAAAGAATCTGTTTGTTTATTTTTCAATTTGTCTAATCATGTACCAGTATTATTAAATTAACCAGCATGGGCTATAGATTATGAAAGTTAATCCAGTATTATAGAATAGGTAAGGTGTCAAATAATCTGTTCATAAGAATAGTCATAAGACCTACCCTGGTTGGTATCACTAATATGCACTCTTCAACTGTTTCCAGACTCACGGTAGGAAGTAGATCTATTTTGTTTTTTATATGCCATGGGAAGGGACTGAAATCTTAATGACCAACTCATTAAATACTGAGATGGAAGTACTAATATATATGGGAGACTGGTACACCCCTCAGATAAACCCGTACACCCTAAGTAGGGGAGACTGATAGGGAATATGAAAGACTGATAGGGAAGATGGAAGATTGAATTGTGGGTATTATGTGTCAGGTAGATAACTCTTGCCAAGTCATATGAATGGTTGGACTTTAAAAATCAATGTAGTGGTATACTATAGCGACAGTGAAGTATTAGTAGTTAGTGTATACATTGTATCTTCCACTAAGTGTGTGGTACGTTAAGTCTAACAGTACATTTTGTCCATGGCCTTAAAGGAGAAAAGAGTAAGACTATTTAGATTTTTCTCCAGGGACAATGTTCTTCACAATTTCAATAGGTCTATGTTTGCTTGTTTATTTGTTTTTTCAACTGAATCAATTCCGTTCCCATGCTTTTATTACATATTGTAGTACACCTGATATCTGTTATTTGGTGCACGTTACCATGAATTCTCGCTTAAACTAGAATATGTATTTCCCTTTTCTTCAATAACTATTTTAAGTGTGGAACTTTAATCATCACCCAAGGCACTTGTATTATTATCTATACCCAAACTTATATCTGAGAAACCTTAAATACGCCTGTATCTTTACTTGTCCTTTAAGAAGACCTATTATCAGAACAAGCACATGTCAAGAGCCAGTTTATGTTATAGTCAATGTCTATAAGAGTTAGAAGACAAATAGAAAAGGCTTAGCCCAAGACCTAGAAGAGACTCAGCCCCAGTTTTGCCTCTCTTCAACAATATTGAGTATAGTCTCATCTGTATGCACTCTCTTCAGTATACGAGATGTACTGGTTTCTCATGACCAACAATATCCCAAAATAGACTAACAATGGGTTCAATTCCGTAACCAAAAAAAAAAATGTATGAATTTGACTTCCAGCTGGAATCTCCAAAAAGTTTATTAGTGGATATAGTTAAAGAATCCTACAATGATGATTAGAAATGGTTGTTTTTCTATGCCTGCCCTGTGTATTCAAAGTAATCACACTATTCTTGTTAGATTCCAGTTTGTCAAGTACTCTGTTTACTATGTTCATTCGCCGATGGTTCCTCAGAAGAGGGAACCTGAGCTATTTGAGTAACGAAAAGGGTGATGAGAATGCGCTATGAGATGAGTAATCGGTCATTCGGTGCCAAAAGAAACGAGCAACAAAAGAAACGACTAACAAAAGAAACGACTAACAAAGAAACGAGTAGTCAGTCTCGGTGGCGAGTAACTGCCTAGTCGACTCTCGTAGGCTCTAAAAATACCGATGGGTAGCGAGTCTACCCATGGCGGTTCTAACAATTCTAGGGTAACCAGTCATATTTAGAGCCACACCAGAAGCTTTCTCTGAATCATACTGATGATCTTCTTTCAATAGTAGTCTAGTACAATTACTAGTTGGAAGTACTAGTAGTAAGTACCAGAGATTATTGTCAGTAGTAGTTGAAATGGTCATTTAAAATGTTTAAGTATTACTAGTTCAAGTAGTTTCTCAATAATGGAGCCACTTTCATCTTTGTTGGTCTTGTCTGATATATTCAAATCTGCATCCGGGTAGACCTTCTTATGTTTTTTGTCTTTACAGCTGTTTAGGATACAAAAATCATTCTTTTGAAAATATCCAAAGTTTTTAAAAGTGTTAGGCACATCTACTATAGTTAGTACCTTTTGGAGCCACTACGAACCCACAGCGAAGTCACGTGCGCGAACAAACCAAACCTTATCGAGATACGCACCTGTTATCATCAAGGCGAAAAAAAGAATGAAGCACCAAAAATCAAGTACCAAAAAATCAAATACAAAAAAGTGAAACAAAAAAAAATCAAAGAACAAAAAAAAAATAAAGATTCAAGAAACAGCCAATGCATGAAATAAAAAAAATAAGAAAAGAAAAGAAAAAAAAAATGGTATGGAAGTAAAATGTGATAGTCAAATTGTGCCAGTGATAAGATCAAGTGTGAAATACATATGTTCAGGAATATCATGATATTTTGTGTTGTGAAACCTCCAACTCCATAAGAGTGAGGGGAGGTTAGTAGAGAAGGAGAGGAGTGCGAATACACAATGAAGAAAACACAGGGACTTGTGTGAAGGAATCTCAAGAACGCGCACTACAACTTATGTCGAGACTGAAACAATGAGTACTCCACTAGTATCCTGACGTAGTGCTTAGTATACTGATTAGTATAGTGCTTAGTATAGTACTTAGATCTATGGAAGCTAATATTATGCCCTGGTGGTGTACTACTGGAGTATTGGAGTATAGTGGTGGAGTGGTGGAGTGGAGTGGTGGAGTGGAGTGGTGGAGTGGAGTGGTGGAGTGGGGTGCTGGAGTAATACAGAGTAGTACTACTTGAGCTGACAGGAAATCTATGCACCTTGAGCTAGTGAAGACCTAATCCCATGGTTCCTCGAGGTTCGAGATAGTAGAATCACGTACTCAGCTGAATCATAATATATAGACTCATACCATTTAACTGATTCGAGATGAAATACTAAGATCGACATTTGATGACTCCAGAGTTTATTACACCTTATCAAAAGAGGCTTCTAGAGATCAGCAGAGATTACCAACAGAGATTGAGTAGATTACCAACAGAGATTGAGGAGAGGTTCTAAACTACTTATAACAAAGGTTTACCTGTTATCATTCACTTTCATATGGTGTACAGACAAGATACTGGCTGGCTATGGCCTGCTGGATATAAATATCACATGGATATCATTTGAGACTGAGGCATGGTACTGAAGAATGAGTGGATGTGTACTTTATTCTGATCTTGGATTACCATTTACTCCCAAAGATTCGATCACCCTATACTATTCCCTTGGAGCCACTTTAAAACCATCGAATTACTATTACCTGAACAAGCTTTCATTGGCCAACTTAGCAGTATACACCTGTAGTCATAATCTACTAATTGTCTCTACTAAGTGTCTTCTACAAGATAACGTTTCCATGCCAGAGACTATGCTTGTTAACTCCAGAAGATTGACCTTCTGCGGTTATGAGCTCTTGCAAGATACCATCCCCATACCTTTACCAACACCCATACCTTTACCAATTGCAATCATACTATTATAGCAATGTTAAATTCTTATTATTACGTAATGTACACTATTAAGAGATTCTTTATGGTACTATGTTTACTATGTTTATTCGCAGATGATTTCTCCAAAAAGGAATCTGAAGTGATTATATATTTTTCGAGTTGAGGTGGCTGCGAAATCTTAGCACCATGATAATAGATGAGGGTAGATACTGTTCCTATGGCTTGTGACGGTTTTTGAATGTTATTGTTAGGTTTAGACATTTTGGGCTCAAAGTACCTTAATAGGTAAAGTACTACCTTGAATCTAACAAACATATATTTAATTCATATAGTAAAATGCCATAGAATCATACATTTAATTTAGTACCAGCACATACTCCATTCTATTATTTTCTTACTGAAATTGGGACATTGAATAATTCAATCCAATGTAAAAAACCCCTTAAAAACCCAAAACCGTTAAAAAAATTGCTTTTTTAATTCTTGATCGAAGGGATCATCCTTCCTTTATTGTTCCCATAGAAGATCTTTTCTCAGTCCAGTTATTCTGAGTTACACTTTAGGTAAGATCATGGCAGTAAGGAGATCGGATTAGATCATACATAAAGGAAGGTCAAGTCATTACCTACAGAAGATCTGATCAAGAGAAATTCTCTGCAAGTCCAGGGTAAATCTACTATATACAATTTCTACTTACACATGATGGCTTATATACTGTTATTTACATATATCATGGCTTATATACTGTTATTTACATACTATGGCTTATATACGGTTACTTATATATGATGACTTATATACGATGGCTTATATACCAGTTCTACTTCTATACGATTCTTTTTTTTTTATGAAAAGGCAGATATATCTATCTTCAAAAAAAAGAAAAAAAAAACATTTCTTTTAAACCATAAGGTCTCACTGTAATTATTCAGTGTAAGTCGTGGCACTGGGTGTTAATCTGTCGATCATTCGCGGTATTTAGTAGTAATTCGCAGTAATTCGCAGCAAATCCCAATCATTCGCAGTCATTCGGACGATCAATAATCTTTTTAGTGAGCGCGCTCTTGTCTAACAATTAATTCGCAGATTGCATAGATCTCCACTCCCGCACTATTGCCACCCAGCCCCCTTCTCAATATAAACGTTGATCAACACTCTTTTCCGTTCCCATCCACATGCATATGTACTCCTAGATCTCTAGATATGCGTGGTTTCTTTTTTTGGGGCTATGTCAGAAGTATAAAAGGGGGACCATACCCCTCCATCACTTCGTTTTTTAATCAGCAATGAAATCTACACTCGTTAAAAACATTCTTTTCGGAGCTTTGGCTGCAGCATACTCCCTTGATGGCTGCCGCTTTACAA
Organism: Metschnikowia matae var. maris; assembly: GCA_002370695.1. NCBI lineage: Eukaryota > Fungi > Ascomycota > Pichiomycetes > Serinales > Metschnikowiaceae > Metschnikowia > Metschnikowia matae. The sequence goes on from NKZH01002266.1 coordinate 10,015, forward strand.
ACGTCTTGAGAACAGGCTTTGATGCTACATTCTATGAGCTTCCTCATGGAAACAAGGATCTTCTCAATGATCCGAATGGGTTTTTCGAATCCAATTATAAAGAGCTAGGAGGTCAATTCACTTCGGCCACCGGCGTGACTGATGTATCGTTCAATGGTGGTGTATATTACGAAGACAAGCCTCAAATTGATGAAATATATGGTCAGGAAATTACCGCCTCCAACTTTACCGTGGAGCTTTTGGGTTACTTCAAGGCTGAAGAGACTGGCACTTATGTGATCACTTTGTCCGCCGATGATGGGTTCGCTGCTTATATTGGAGGTATTGGAAGCTGTTGTGCTGACGTGCTGCAAAGTGTGACTTATGTGGCCCAGTTTAGCGGTATCAAATCTGACGAGAAAGACGGAACTTTTGCTACTAAAAGCATGGAACTCCAATTCGAAGAGGGTTTTTACTACCCAATCAGGATCATTTATGTTAATCGCTTTTCGCAGTGGATACTTTCGTCCAGCATCGAATTTCCCTCCGGAAAACAAACCTCTATCTTTGACATGGTCTACCAAATTGATCCCAGCGCTGAACAATGTGAACATTTCACAACAACCTCTACCAGGGGCGTTGGCGGTGAGTATCCTACCCCAGGTACGTTTACTCCAACAGACTGTTCTGCAGTGGAGACTTGTACCGTTGTTGCAGTTACTGGTGATACTTCAGCCACGTTTGCTCCAAACCCTTCAGTCCCAGATTGTTCAGGACCAGAACCTTCAGAACCCGATATTTCAGAATCCGAAGCTACCGAAACTTACTATTTGGAAACTGAATCTTCGGAAACTGACGTTTCGAAAACTGACTCTTCCGAAACTGACTCTTCCGAAACTTACTATTTAAAAACTGACTCATCGAGAACTGACTCTTCCGAAACTGAATCTTCGAAAACTGACTCTTCCGAAACTGACTCTTCGGAGACAGGAGCTTCAATTGCCTCAACAACTAACTCTTCAGCACTTGACTCTTCAGATTTTATTACTACATCTTCAGATGAAGCCACGAGTACTTTAATTACCGCCACTAATAACGAGTACTCAATATCAAGTGCTTATACTCCAATTGACTGTTCTGAGGGTGAAATGTGCACCGCTGCTGTTGTCACACCAGATGAGAGTACTGGTTATTTGAAATTTGGAGCCCCAGATGTGACTGAAACAGCTACCTCCATGATAACAACTGTTGTCTCTGGAACTACTGTTACGATTCCCTGCAGCAGCTGCACAGCTGACAAGCTCAAGGGTGATTCTGGAAGTGGTAATCCTGTCAAGGGACCTGACGTTGGTGGCGAATCACCTGTTAAAGACCTTGATGTCACTGAAACAGTTACTTCCATGATAACAACTGTTGTGTCTGGAACTACTGTTACCATTCCGTGCCCCCCTGAACAAACTCAAGCATCGGAGGATTCAGATGTCACTGAAACGCTTACCTCAATGATAACTACTGTTCTTTCTGGAACGACTGTTACAATTCCCTGCAGTAGCTGCACAGCTGCCAAGATTAATCCTGGAAATGGTAATCCTGTCAAGGGACCTCAGCCTGGCAACGAATCACCTGTTGAAGACCTCGATGTCACTCAAACAATTACCTCCATGATAACAACTGTTGTGTCTGGATCTAGTGTTACGATTCCGTGCCCTCCTGAAGAAACTCAAAGACCAGAAGATAAAGATGTTACTGAAACGATTACGTCGATGATAACCACTGTTATTTCGGGATCAACTGTCACTATTCCCTGCAGTACCTGCACAGGTGACAATCTCAAGGGTGGACCTTCTGGTAATGGCCCTATTGCTAGTAACGGCACTAACTCTGGTAACCCAAGAGGTGCCAACAATGGCACGTTTCATTTTGGTAAAAAACCTAAGGCTTCTACCTATGAAGGTGGCTCTGGGCTCAACCAGCCATTTGTTTTGTCGACCTTGCTCTTTGCAATAGCGTACGTTTTCTAGAACGATGAAAGTTCTTTTCAGTTCCATGAGAACACTTAGTTTTGTGAATTTTAATACATTTATTTCTTGAACCATGTTTTCCCAAAGAATCTAAAAAAAAAATGATCTGTAACTCGGCACTCACTATTCTCTTTCAATGAAAATCGCATTACGTTTAAACAGAGTCGAAGAGGTATCTGGTTCTTCCAAGATATATGTTTAATTGAATGTTGGCTCAAAATTCTCTCTGATTTGATTTACCTTAAATCCCAAGTTAATGTAGGAAACCAAATAAAAGAGCATACCGGCACTCTGCGCTGTTATTTATATGATGGATCCTGATAGGTGAGGAGTAAAGGAAAAGTTGGTATGTGGTTTTTCGCAGCTAAACAATGCATGGTGCGGATCAGAATTTTTAAGGTGTGGCCATTTCGGTTGAGCAGCATGAACTGACACACACGCACACCCTTTTCGACTGCGAAATTTCCACTGCGCACTCAATACTTGACTTCACTAAGCACTTCAACTATTCAGTTCCTGTCCAAAAATTTGATTGTGGATATGATTTGTGATTGCGATTGTGATTTGGATTTGGATTTGGATTTTTGTTAAAATTTATCCAATTGAAGATTTAGCTAAATGAAAAGGTCAAGTCCATTAGGTATTCTCCCTAATTCTATTCAAACTCTGTACTCTATATCCTTGTGATTTACGCTATCGCACATTCCTCAATATATGCGGACTAAAAGTTATACCGAGTGAACGATCCTACTACATTAGCTTAAAAATCGAAAAAAAGAAATATCGAAGTAAAAAAACAAATTGAGTGAACATTCACATTTATTTATTTTATTGAGAAGTTTTTAGTTGGTTTCACCTCGTTTTCGTGAACTGACAGTGAATAGTCCACTTCTACTATGAACGGTGTCATGCGAAGTGTGACCAGGACAAAAAATAGGTGAGTTNGTGTGACCAGGACAAAAAATAGGTGAGTTAATTATATGCAGACTAATATGAATATGAGTACCTTTTTTTCAACGTTACCAGTCAAAATTCAAAGAAAAAAAAATTTCTATCTTTTTACTCATTCAGTTTTTGTAGTTTTGAAGATTAATATGAATTTTTCTCGAATTGTTTAAAGTAGCAGAAAGGACATGACCCAATGTTTTACCGTAATATCGTTGAAAGTGTATTTCTGGTATGATATGGGCTTCAAAAAAGATATTCCGGGCTTTAATTAATCTAGAATTACTTTTCAGTAAAGTGTTATCAATGGTACTTAGCTCGAATCTAAGGACTAAATACGCAGTCACGTGACCATACACTCGGTTCATTAAAACAAGGAAAGCAAATAAAGCACTAGTATAAGCTCAAAAACAAATAAGTGGAATGAAAATAGTTATATAAATCAGTCTCTTCTAGGTTTAGCTCAAAGTGCCAGGTAAAATATCCAAAAAGACAGTGTATAAGTCAAGAAGCATCTATGTGCAGAGCACATTAAAATGATCTAAGCTCATCCACATAGTATCCTTCCCAAAACAAAAAAATAAAAGAGTCCATCTAATCTGGCTTTCCTGAAACCCTCCACCGTTGAGGTCGGAACTCTGTTTCTTCGTTCCAAATGGCTGCAAATGTGTCTATATACAGGTACACGCGACAAATGGTAATAGCAGACACGCTCAAACGATAAACTGAGACCTTCATTTTTTTTTGATTTGGTCCTGAGAATGTTTAATTCGGGTCCTTCACTCACAAGTATAAATTAGTAACTCCATGAAAACTCCATTGCTCTTTAATCAGTCTCATGAGGCCTTAAAAAACCGTGTATGGTTGTACACGATAGGTCGAGCAATTAAGCGCATACCTTCATACAGGCATCAGTGATGTTGAGCGGACAATTCAGTGCACCAATTGTTTCAAGTTGGCTTCGACATGCAAACGAGTAATTGGGTGAACCAAGAATATCTTAACCACGAAGAATCTATCCAAGAAAAACCTATCCAAGAAATTAAACTGACCAGACACTCACTCCCATG
>NKZH01002269.1:0-47863 GCA_002370695.1 Metschnikowia matae var. maris
AGTCAATAGAGGTAACAGTCAGTAGTAGTTGTAATAGTAGTAATAGTAGTAGTAGTTGTAATAGTAGTAGTAGTTGTAATAGTAGTAGTAGTAGTAATAGTAGTAGTAGTAATATATATTAGTAGTACAGTGCTTTTTAAAACTATTCAAACCAGGTGGCTAACTGTTTGGAACCAGAACTACCAAAATTAAACAAACCAATAACTCAGAAAAGGTTTGTTCTCCTTCACACAGTGTTACAAACCAAATGGCGTAATGTTTCACACCAACTTTCATTCGAGTGTTTAATATTCTGAGCTAAAAAACCTGAAGACTAATTTGAATGATTGTGAAAAACACTGTAGTATAGTAGTATAGTAGTATAGTAGTATAGTAGTATAGTAGTAGTATAGTAGTAGTATAGTAGTAGTATAGTAGTAGTATAGTAGTAGTATAGTAGTAGTATAGTAGTAGTATAGTAGTAGTATAGTTGTAGTATAGTTGTAGTATAGTTGTTAGATCCACCATAGACAGGGCCACCCTAAAAAGGTATTATGAAGCCTCTCAGTCCGAATATGGTTACAATGGTGATACATCGTTTGGCCTTTTATGTATACCATTGTTCTGGTGAGTTTTTCGGTTCCACGTTTCTCTCAAAGGTATATAAGCCACTGCGATTCCTCTCTTAAGGAACCATCAACGAATACAAGTTTAAGGCAATTCACGTTATAAAGAACATAACAATAAATGTATAAATGTATAAATGTATAAATGTATAAATGTATAAATGTATAAATGTATAAATGTATAAATGAAGATTTCGAAGATCCACTGTATGTCAGCAATTGATATTCAGAAGATTATTTAGAAGATTATTCAGAAGATTATTCAGAAGATGAAGGATTGGCAGACTCGCCCCACAATGACGAGGTGATAGAAACAGACTCTGAAGCAGATGAAGACGAGACCTTTGAGATGATCCTACGAGAAGAAGCAACTGTTTCTGAAGACTGAATGTATTGAATGTATTAAATGTATTAAATGTATAAATGTATAAATGTATAAATGTATTAAATGTATTAAATGTATTAAATGTATTAAATGTATTAAATGTATAAATGTATAAATGTATAAATGTATTAAATGTATTAAATGTATTAAATGTATTGAATGTATTAAATGTATTAAAGACTACTGAATGCTTTAAATGTCACCATACACTCAAGCCGTAATAGATAATCATCTCCAAGTTACTCCAGAATTTGTATAATCTAATTTAACTAGAAATAGTCATTGATATATTCATTGATATAGTCATAGTAGTATAGATAGTCATTGATATAATAATTACTATAATCATTGATGTAACCATTAATATAGTCATTGCTGTAGTCATAGTCATTGCTGTAGTCATAGTCATTGATATAGTCATAGTAGTATAGTCATAGTAGTATAGTCATGGTAGTATAGCCATAGTAGTATAGTCATAGTAGTATAGTCATAGTAGTATAGTCATAGTAGTATAGTCATAGATCTTGTCATATACCTTTTTCAACAACACAGCAAAGTATGAAACCTCTATGAGTCCCCAACTCAGTTCCCCAATCAAAGAATAATACTCTTTGAAGAATTGCATCATCATCTCCGTAGTTACCATCATTGTTTGGGAAAACCAATCTTGTACATCTCTTCTGGTTAAAAAACACAGAGATATTGTTGTCGTATACTTTTCCACACAAGGAATGATCAAGACCGAACCAAGCAGCAATTCCACTTGGAGTAGCAGGACAAACACTATAATCCTTATTGAAGCATACCTTGTGTTGTTTTGAATATATATAAATCGAGAAGCACAGAGGCGTACTAACCGTCTATCACAAACCACTTCAATAGTCCGATTCCTCCATCTAGACATGAGCTTTTGGGGTTCAATCAGCACAAAATGCATTCAACAGAGACCAGGTGTTCATAGAATCTGCCATTCAATCCATAGTCATAGTCATAGTCATTGATATAGTCATAGTCATAGTCATTGATATAGGCATTGATATAGGCATTGATATAACCATTGATATAACCATTGATATAACCATTGATATAACCATTGATATAACCATTGATATAACCATTGATATAACCATTGATATAACCATAGTCATAGTCATAGTCATAGTCATAGTCATCGTCATAGTCATAGTCATAGTCATTGATATAGTCTTACTAGTATAGATAGAGGTCATAGATGTAGTCAATTATATATGATTATGGTGTAGTAGCATCGTCACTTATCTTCGCTGCCACTTATTCGGTGAACAATTTATGGGTACAGTGGTAGTTGGCTAAGTTCCTTGGTCCCACAAAGCAACAGCAGGCCCATATAGCGTGTTTAGAGAAGAAGCTTCTGAATTTAGAGTCCCTGAAGTACGAGCCTGTAACATTGAGCAGCATAGAGTAGTTAGAGGTCCTAAGATGTCTGAAAACAAAGTCAAAAAAAGTCAAAACAAAACAAAAAAAACCAGGAAGAAGGAACGTCAAGAAGAAGGAACGTCAAGAAGAAGGAACGTCAAGAAGAAGGAAGAATTCAAAACGAATAAATCAGCTTAGGTATAGAACAGAATATAGTTCAATTGTGGAATTGAAATCATTGAATTGGTCAAGCAGTGTTGGTTAGAAGAATACTAGGTCTTGTTTGATTAACCCAGACCTTATTGTACCAGGGCAATTTGTGTATTCAACCATGAGTACCACTGCGGTTATATTAGAATATTATATTTCTACCTGTAGATGAACATCTTGAAGGATAGTAATTAGTTTCGGTTCCGAGTCTCAAGACTCTGAAATATTTTAATCTTCTGCTACAGATGGCAAAGATTCTGCTGATGGAACTTCCAATTCTGGCTCGACAGATGAACCTTCAGCAATTTCAGAAGGTGTAATTTCAGAAGGTGTAATTTCAGAAGGTGTAATCTCAGAAGGTGTAATCTCAGAAGGTGTAATCTCAGAAGGTGTAATCTCAGAAGGTGTAATCTCAGAGATGATGGACTCAGCAGATGGAGCTGCTTCTGAAGCCACAGATGCGACAGAGGGAGAAACTTCGGAAATGACAGATTCAACGGAGGGAGAAGCCTCAGAATCGATAGATTCAACAGATGGAGAAGCCTCAGTAATCACAGATTCAACAGATGGGGAGGTCTCAGAGATGACAGATTCAGTAGTCATAAACATAGTAGTAGTATATTGATAGTCATAGATAGACATCGACAGTGCTTACGAGAAGACTCTATACTTTTATTCCTGGTTCCTGGTCCCTGGTTCCTGGTTAAATGATGGTGGAGGAGTGACATTATGGAATGGCCTGGCCATAGTTAGAATTAAACAGTGTAGGTTAAAACTACCTCAATGAGTAAAGCACCATCTATGGTGTTCTAGTAACCCTACTACTTACTAGTATTACTAACTCTACACTATTATACAAAATTCTACTACTATACAAAATTCTAGTACTATACAAAATTCTAGTACTATACAAAATTCTAGTACTATACCACATTCTACTACTATACTACTATACCCTTTACTCCACACTACAAATCAATTGATTTGAATACTTTAATCACTATTAGATCATCCATTTTCGATTCTAGTACTAGCGTTACTAGCGTTACTAGAGTCTTTGTCATTGGTGCATACTGGAGATTATCCTTTCGTTCAAGCTTGTTTCACCACCAAATACTTATGAATACCACAAATCACTTAACGTTGATGGCTCCACTATACCAATGAACTGATTTGGATGGTCGGTGGGGTCCACTTGAATATGCAATATCATCTTTCCATGGCTCTAGTTTCAACACCGTTCTTTCATAATATGTCCAAGTCCACATTCCTTTGGAATAGAATCTTTGACTCGCGAATCAATACTCAAATTAAGCACTAAACTCATTCATTTTGTAGTGTGAACTGGTGACTTCTCCACATCACTTCTTTAAAGTGCTCCATAATGATCAACCAGAAATTGATATCCAGCTGATAAAAGCAGATAACCAACTAGAGAGCTTCAGAACTCAGCTCATCAATATGCATTGGAAGTAATGGGATCTCCATTTTGTTCCAACTATCTGATCAAGATGCATTGGACGTCATGGGATCTCCACTCAAATCTGATCATTATTTGATCATGAAACTTGAATATTAACTTCCCAAACATAATGTCTGGCAGTTGCTCTGATCGCCTGAACTTCTAGTCTTTGAGTTCATCACAAAATCCACAACTTCTGATCATAGCTTCTAAGCATGAATTCCGATTCTCACCTTGTTCCAATCAGATCAAAAGTTGCATTCATTGATTCCGACGTATTCCGTTTACTGCCTCCTTGAATTTATCTTCCACAGAATGGAAAGCACCCTTAACGGAGTCCACCACACTCCCAAACGTCTCTTCCATGGCATCGTCAAGATCACTCACAAGATTGCCCATATCACCAATAATTTTATCGAGTCCAGAAGAGCCTTCAGTTTCGGATTCTGCAGATTCCGAGGCTTTAGATTCTGACTCAGTCTCCGAGCGTCCAGTTTCTGAGGCTTTAGTTTCTGAGGCTTTAGTTTCGGAGGTTTCTGGTTCTGAGCTCTGTGCTTCCTCCTTAGATTCCAGACTCCTAGAATTTCCCCATAAAGAATCATATGTGGCGTTCTCAACAATATGGTCCATTTCAAATGGAACATTTGGATAAGAGAGCTCATCACTCCACGTTTCCGGCAAGATTCTCGCGGAGCTCACCAGGTATCCACCCAGGGTGCCATTATTAACAGTGGGCCGGATATGGAGTGACTCACAGATCATGTTGTAGACATCAGTATTAGCAAATGGCAAGACCTTTTTGCCTGAGGGTAACTTGGTCCGGAAGTAAGGCCCAGAGCCGAGGAAGATGGCCCGCATCAACAACTCGGTATTGTTATAGCCGTGCACGCCACGGGGGTGGTAATCTTCGTGCATCTTGGAATAATCCTCTTTGGTGACAATAGAGTACCCCACATCGGGAATAAGCCAGATAGGTGCCAAGCGATAATTAAATGCATGGTCTGAAAGCTGGCCTCCGAAATTGTATTCCTTGGGAATATCCTCCACTTTCCATAAGTGGTAATTGTCTTTAAGCGGCGACTTGGCCAAATTGTCGCTCAACTCTTTAAAGATGGACGAAACCGAATGTTGACTAGTGGGTCTTAATCCAAACAAAGGCCATCCATCAATATGCTCAATTTTGTCCAAAGAAACAAGGTCATCGAGAACAAGCACTCTATCATTGGCCGTAGGGGCCATACCGTGGTCACTGACCACTACCAAATTCACGATATCACCAAGGTTTCTATGGGCCAATTGGTCCTTGACCGACCCCACAAATTGGTCGACTTTCTTTAAGGATTGCACGAGCAAATCACCCGTAACCCCTTCTTTATGGCCCACCTGGTCAATGGTCGGCACATAGGCTAAGATGAGTTGTGGTCGTTTCTGGATATCATCGATATCCAACCAACCCATTATACGGTTGAGTTTGGCATCAAATGACTCTGTACCGTTATACTTGTCCACCACCAGAGGCCCGTTATCGCCAATTCCCGGCACCTCGCTCCCAGGCCACATGTGAATGGCGGAATTGACGCCCTGGTTGCCCGCAGTAGTCCAAATGGGTTCTCCACCACGCCAGAAATCGGGATTTAAGCCGAATTTCGGGTTAGTATTGATGAACTGGCGGCGAAGTTTCGGGTCATAGAATGTATTGCCCACAATTCCATGTTCGGACGGATAAAGGCCCGTGATCAAGGACCAATGGTTGGGAAAAGTGGAGCTGGGGAAAGACGGCGTCATGTATGGAGGTCCATACTCATTGACAAACATATGGTCCAAAGCTGGAGTTCTCTCCTTGGAAATATAATGTGGGTGAAAGCCATCCAAACTGATCATAATGGTTGTAGGGTGGAAATGATGAGTTGAGTTGGAAAGAATGATTTTCTCGTTCTGGAACACCAGAGAGCCTTTTGGAATGGCGCCTCTTCCTAGGAACATGATACCAAGCACAAACACAATAAACACGGCAAATATAAGAATGGTCTTATTGAGTTTATCGTTGAGCCGCTTAATGGTATAATCACGGAGATCCGATTGGGGGTGAGGTTCAGCACGAGTATATGCCAAGGAAGTATTTAGTTTCAGGTAAGGGAGTTTGGAGCGGAAAGAACGCATTAACCTTGTGAATTTTGATTCATTGGGGAACGGATCAGCAAAGTCCAACGAGTCCAAGAACCTAGAATCATTCTGGTTTTCATCATCCATTAGGAAATCTTCATCCTGGTCCAAATCCGTGACCGGTACATCTGCACGGTGAGGAGCATACATAATGAAAGGTCTCTAAAAGGGTCTCTAAAAGAGGTCTCTAAAAGGGTCTCTAAAAAGAGGTCAAAAGGGACTTCAAAAAGGAAAGAGAGGGTCCCTTAGAAATGGTCAAAAGGCGCCTTGAGGAATGGTCAATAAGAGGGCGTCTAAGAAATGGTTCTTTTAAAAGAACAACCTGGAAAGAACAACCTGGAAAGAACAACCTGGAAAGAACAACCTGGTAAGAACAACCTGGGAAGAACAGATTGGGAAGAACAGACTGGTAAGAACAGACACAGGAACCAAAGTGTGGTTGAATTAAAAAAATGTTATGGAAACAATAAAAGGTGCCCTGATACCTTTAAGAAGCAAAAGGAAAAGAAGGTGGAAAAGAAGGTGTAAAAGAAGGTGGAAAGGAGAATCAGAAGGAGAAGGAGAAGCAGAATGAGAAGGAGTGTGGATCGCGCATAGTACAGTGTTACAGTGTTATTCGTAACGATTCAGACCAGCGCGACAAAACGATTCAGACCTACGCAACAGAATGATTCGGACCAAGAAGAACTGATCAAGGAACTGATTGATCAAAGAACTGACTGATCAAAGAACTGATTGATCAAGGAATGACTAATTAAGGAATGACTAATTAAGGAATGACTAATTAAGGAATGACTAATTAAGGAACTGACCGAACCATTAATAAACTCTGGATACTCAACGGTAGTAATCGTAGATATAATCGTGCGTGTGTATGTTTGTATGGTTGTATGTTTGTGATCCTAATGGCCATTTTAAGAGTCACAAAACATAAACAACTGTTGGTGTACAATAGAGTAGTATGAAAAAGCAAACTCCACTCTGGCTTGTTGCTAACAACATATGCAAGGGCAGTTAGTATGAATACCCTTTGGACTTCAGGAAAAAACAAGTATTCACATTACTATCTTGACCCAATACGGAGAAACAGGATCCATTCTGTTATGGTGTCTTCGACTCAGTGATCACCTGCGGTTAATCAAGGTTCAATTTGGGCCAAGTGGAAAGCCGACTTCCGAATGGATTTGGGTGGTGAGTACTGCTTTGAAGATTTCGGTTCAATAGAACACTCTAGAATTTCGGAAACTGCAGATGATTCGGACCAACTAAGAAGACAGAATGATTCGGACCAAGAAGACAGAATGTTTAGGATCACACTAACAAAATTAATTAAATAAACCTCTCTTCGTTTACTTAATTACATAGTCCCTTTCCAAGTTGTTATATACAGGATAACAATAAAACCAGTTCAGTTCAGTTCAGTTTTGTTTCGTTTCGTACTTCAAGATTCCCAAATGCAGTACATATCTAATACTCTACTGTACTCTACTCTAATCTCTAATACTATACTCTCTAATCCTATACTCTATTAGGACACTCTACTAATATACCCTTCGACTATAATTTCCACTGTATACAGTCTTTTTCAAAATAATTCAAACCAACCTCTAGATTTAGAAATACAGAATCTTGAATTTCAATCATGATTGGTTTGTGAAACATTATATCTTTTGATTTTAAACACTCTATGAAGGGGTACAGACCTTTTTGAGGTATTGGGTTGTTTAATTTGGCTAGTTCTGGCTCTAATCATTTTGCCCCCTGGTTTGAATAGTTTTGAAAATCACTGTACTACTCTACTGTACTATTAGACCCCACTTTTATGTCTACTTTACCACGTTCTTCTAATATACTCTACTATTGTTCTGAACTACTGAACTCTAATACTATACCATAATATTAGCAATCCTCCAGAGATTCTAAGATTTCAGAATATTGGAATCCAATGAACGTTGGTGTGAAGCATTACCACTATTTAGTTTGAAAGGGTGTGCTATTTGGTTTGAAAGGATATGCTAAGGGGTACGAAACTTTGTGAATAAAAGGTTTGTTAAATTTTGCTAGTGTGGTGAATCATTTTGTCGTGTAGGTCTGAATCGTTTCGAATAACACTGTATGGAGAAAGACGGTACTTATGAGTTCAAGCAAATCTATGTTAATGTTTCAGCGCTTTACGCTTTCAATTGTGGAGCAGTGATAACGTTTGTTAGATTCCTATAAACTCAACCTAGGGGTGCCATGACAGATTTACTTATCCGCCTTGTTTCAATACTGTGGATTCCCCTTTTCTTATAGGCCAAGCCATATTGGTCTGCGTAGCAACCAATATGCAGGTTGGCTTAAATAATCCTCCTAGCAACAATTTCTCCTAGCAACATTTCATCTTGAGTTAGAAATCTAATCATCTGCATATGTATCAAGTGTTAACGTTTAACACTTGCATGCTCCTCTATTCACGTTCCAGTAGGACACGTGAACCTGAACTCTGCTCACGTGCCTTCTGGCTCGTGATCATGCGGTACAGATGTGCTGCAAGTTCAACAATCTAATCTTGAGACACTAGACACTAGACACAGAGACAGACAAAGACGGTATAGACTTTATATATATAAAAAAGAATAAAAGAATAATAATAATAATTAAGAAAAAGAAAATACAATTTTTACTATAAAGAATTCTCTGCAAAGAAATTTCACTGCATGCAATTCTGTATAAAGTATGGCTTGAAATAATGAGCATAGATCAGCGAGGGAACATCCATCAGCGAGGAAGCGTAGATTAACGCAACTCTACACAGTAGAGTGTTTTCCAAAACCATTCAAACCACACTAACAAAATTAAACAAACCAATTCACATAACCCCCCTCCCCCAAACATGGAAACCAGTTCATGTTCCGTCCCGATTGACCCTTGATTGGTACTTCAGCCTTGATTGGTACTTCAGCCTTGATTGGTACTTCAGCCTTGATTGGTACTTCAGCCTTGATTGGTACTTCAGCCTTGATTGGTACTTCAGCCTTGATTGGTACTTCAGCCTTGATTGGTACTTCAGCCTTGATTGGTACTTCAGCCTTGATTGGTACTTCAGCCTTGATTGGTACTTCAGCCTTGATTGGTACTTCAGCCTTGATTGGTACTTCAGCCTTGATTGGTACTTCAGCCTTGATTGGTACTTCAGCCTTGATTGGTACTTCAGCCTTGATTGGTACTTCAGCCTTGATTGGTACTTCAGCCTTGATTGGTACTTCAGCCTTGATTGGTACTTCAGCCTTGATTGGTACTTCAGCCTTGATTGGTACTTCAGCCTTGATTGGTACTTCAGCCTTGATTGGTACTTCAGCCTTGATTGGTACTTCAGCCTTGATTGGTACTTCAGCCTTGATTGGTACTTCAGCCTTGATTGGTACTTCAGCCTTGATTGGTACTTCAGCCTTGATTGGTACTTCAGCCTTGATTGGTACTTCAGCCTTGATTGGTACTTCAGCCTTGATTGGTACTTCAGCCTTGATAAGTACTACAACAGTCCCAAAAATAGTAAATCATAATATGAGGCAATCATCCAGACTTGAGATTATCAAAATATTGAATGCTTCAATGTATGAATGTTGGTTTGAACCTTAATGCCATTTGATTTGAAAGTCTGTGCGAATAGGTACGAACCATATTGAATTATTGGTTTGAATCGTTTTAAATAACACTGTAATAGTAGAGTTGGCAATGGAATAAAATGGCACGGCATGTATGTGGATCATGTGACGCGCGTGAATCTATCCTTTAATACATTGTTTTTAAACCTATTCAAACCTACTCAAACCTACTCAAACCTATTCAAACCTATTCAAACTTACGTGATAATATGTTTCAAACCAAGAAGACAATGTTTCAAACCAACACGCAAACACGATTTAAAGCATACTAGCAAAATTAAACGAACCAATATAATACACATAGCCCCAAGGAAGGAAACCAATTCATGTTCCTTTCCGGTTTGACCCTCCATTGGATTGGTATTGTAAGACTCCCAAATCAAATAGAAGTGAAGATGAGACAATTCTTTATTTCCAGCTTTAAGATTCCACAATAATGAATCCCACAATATTCACAAGATTGAATACATAACGTGTCCGTTAAGCTAGGCGAGACAAATGTTGAATTGACTTGTTCGTTCACGCTACTTGATATATATGTTGATATTTTCATAGGCTTGGACATGCTTAGAAGACACAAATGCTCAATTGACCTTGATCAGAAGAGACTACTATGCAAATGGAGGCTGGGAGACGTTCTTATCATACGAAGACCCAAAGCAAGATATTCTCATTGGCTTGTTGAGGCTAAGGAAGGCTTCCAAGAAGTACACTTTCCGTAAGGAATTCACCTCGCAGCCAATGTCCATTGTGAGAGAACTACATGTGTATGGTTCAGTGGTGCCCTTACACTCGAGAGACCCAAAGAAGTTCCAGCACCAGGGCTTTGGAACCTTGCTTATGGAGGAGGCCGAGAGAATAGCGCGGGAGGAACATTGATGCGTTGTTTATCGGTGGTCAAGAGATTAAATTCTTGACTGAAACTGAAATATTGAAGCATATGAAACGCTTGCCCAGAAATGCTGATACGCTTGCCCAGAAATGCTGATACGCTTGCCTAGAAATGCTGATACGCTTACCCAGAAATGCTGATACGCTTGCCTAGAAATGCTGATACGCTTGCCTAGAAATGCTGATACGCTTGCCTAGAAATGCTGATACGTATTTGGATCAACAATAAGAAGCTCATTGAAGGAAATTCAAAACAGATGAAGATAGTAGTGTCTCTTGTACACAATATCCGTCTACTTTTAGCAGCATTTTCAACGGTGGATTGAACGAGGAAAGCATTGCTCAAATTACATCTTTGGGGGTTTCCAAGAGAATGTTTTCATTGTTGTTCTTTCACATCACAATGTTTCTTAGTAACTTAGTAGTAACTTGGTTCTAGATAAGCAGGGCTTACCTTAAATCATATAGGGATTTGTTGAGCTTTAAGACACAATCGTTTCTCTAGAACCTTGAGCTTATAGTGTGAGCTCGATACTTGCCCTTAGTAAGTATCTTTATCCAACTTACCAAACCAGTTAAGTCACCAGTTAAGTTACCAGTAAAGTTACCAGTTAAGTAAAGCAGTTTTCTCATCAATCTTACCACAATTTCCACCATGTGCTACTCAACCTTGTTGACTCCACTGTCATAATAATCAAGCCAATACTATCTCAACGACTGTAACAACAGCAACGACTATAGAAATAGAAATAGAAATAGAAATAGAAATAGAAGTAGAAATAGAAATAGAATGCTATAAAAGATTAATGAGTCATTGAAACCACATCATCGTACTATGAATAAGAGTAAGAGTAAGAGTAAGAGTAAGAGTAAGAGTAAGAAAGGTAATACTAGTGGTAGAAAAAATTTGGACTAGTAGGTGTATTACGAGTTGTAGTCGTAGTAGTAGTAGTAGTCAGTGGTCAGTGGTCAGTGGTAAGTAGTAGTGAGTAGTAGCCAGTAGTCAAAGGTAGTGAGTAGTACTAGTGTAGTGTTAGTACTAGTGTAGTGTTAGTACTAGTGTTAGTACTAGTGTTAGTACTAGTGTAGTGTTAGTACTAGTGTAGTACTAGTGTAGTACTAGTGTAGTACTAGTGTAGTACTAGTGTAGTAGTAGTAGTAGAGCCATGACTAAGACTAGTAATCGAATTTGGAGTAGTAGTAGAAATACAAGGGGTAATAAAATTAGGAAATGCAATGATAGTTCACGTAGTCTTTTATGAATGACTCTTAGTTTCAACGACTCTTAGTTACAACGACTCTTAGTTTCAATGACTCTTAGTTTCAATGACTGTTTTCAGAAGATGAAATAAAAAAATGTCTAGTTTGTGATGGAGTAGTACACTGAATCGGTTTGTCACGTTACTTTGATCATGGTGAGTTAATCATGGTGAGTTAATCATGGTGAGTTAATCATGGTGAGTAAATCATGGTGAGTAAATCATGGTGAGTAAATCATGGTGAGAATCTCCACGATAGCAAAAATCTGGATGATTCCGTATTGGGTGTTTTAAAGTTTTCTTGGGTCTGGATTGGCATGGATTGGTCACGTGTTGGTTTGTTGCACTGGGTTCTCAAAATAATCATAAAGATGGACACAACAGTAATTGTATGACATGCATTCATGGGAAATGCATTGGTGAACTTGATCCTTTCTTTTTTTTTTTTGTTGGACAAGGTCATAATCATCATTTAAGACATTCTCAATGAGGTGGAAAAGAACTGGATAAAAACCGGTATCGATTATTGAATCCCTTATTCTGATTCCCAATGGTACTCATTCAGCTCTCTATTGGTACTCTCTATTGGTACTCTCTATTGGTACTCTCTATTGGTACTCTCTATTGGTACTCTCTATTGGTACTTCATTTTGTTTCCCAAAAGTGACCCTTTGCTTATCCTCAAGAAGGTAGAGGACATTGCAGACATTGAAGGTATACCCTTATAAGATATGGTTTGGAACTAGACGATGAGATTTAAGTTGTCAGCAAGAAAAAGTGGAGGTCTCCATATCAACAAAGTAATGTGGAGGATCCTTTCCTCTTATCTTGAAACTCACCCAGGGCATGCTTTTGCTTCTTGCCGAGATCTCAACTTAGGTTGGTAACTGATACCTCTTCCCACTCCTCAGAGTCGTTGCCAATGTCTTGAAGTAATGAGTCAATGCTTGAAGCAATGAGTCAATGGAAGCAAATAATAGTGTACCATATGAGAACCTAAAATTGCAGATAATTGAACCACCATTAGATCCCAAAAAGTATCAATGGTAGATGCTCCGGATCGTCAATGTTAGTTTCTTAATCGTAGGACCCTTAGTCTAGACCCTCCAGATGCCAATTGTAGATCTCATTTATCAACCCAACAGTGATTCTTCGGACCCACTATTAAACCCTCATTCTAACAAATGGGAATCCTTTAGCCCCCAATTGTAGATCTCATTCTTGTACCCATTGACAATCCTTGGACTCCAAATCGGTACTTTATTCTTCTTCCCAATAGTGATCCTTATATTCCGTTCCCCAATAGCGCATCCTTTAGTAGTCACTATTGGATCCTTCAGTTCACTATTGGATCCTTCAGTTCACTATTAGATCCTTCGACTCCCTATTGGTACTTGGTTTTTCTTCCAAATAGCAATACTTCGACCTCCTATTAGTACTTCATTTTGTTTCCCAATATTGATCCTTCGGACGCCTATTGAATCTAGAAATACCAATAGTAGATTGTCAACCCTAGTTTCTCAATCGTAGAACCCTCCATTATAGACCCTCCAGATCGCTATTGAATCCTCATACCAACAAATGGGAATCCTTTAGCCCCCAATTGTAGATCTCATTCTTGTACCCATTGACAATCCTTGGACTCCAAATCGGTACTTTATTCTTCTTCCCAATAGTGATCCTTATATTCCGTTCCCCAATAGCGCATCCTTTAGTAGTCACTATTGGATCCTTCAGTTCACTATTGGATCCTTCAGTTCACTATTAGATCCTTCGACTCCCTATTGGTACTTGGTTTTTCTTCCAAATAGCAATACTTCGACCTCCTATTAGTACTTCATTTTGTTTCCCAATATTGATCCTTCGGACGCCTATTGAATCTAGAAATACCAATAGTAGATTGTCAACCCTAGTTTCTCAATCGTAGAACCCTCCATTATAGACCCTCCAGATCGCTATTGAATCCTCATACCAACAAATGGGAATCCTTTAGCCCCCAATTGTAGATCTCATTCTTGTACCCATTGACAATCCTTGGACTCCAAATCGGTACTTTATTCTTCTTCCCAACAGTAGCTCCTCTGGATCCTTTAGATCACCAATTGTAGACTCATAGTGTAGACATTCATTGCAGACCCTCATTGCAGACCCTCATTCTCCAGCTTCAGTCTGAATACTTTAGATCCTCATCCACTATTAGTACTTCATTTTGTTCCCCGAAAGTGATCCTTCGAATCACTATTGGATTCTTCATTATGTTTCCCGAGAGTGATCTGTCAGACCACTATTGGACCACATTAGCCCACTTTAAACCCTTGTTCTTTCCAATAGCGATCGCTAGGATCACTCTTAGTACTTCATTCTGTTTCCAAATAGCAATATTTCGGCTCACTATTGGTTATTAATTATGTTTCCCAATGATGATTATTCGGCACCCTATTGAATTCTTCTTCTTCCCAATAGTGATCCTTTAAACCCAATAACAGTACTTCATTATGATTTCCCATAGTGATCCTTTATTATGTTCTTTAATAATGATCTGGATCAAATTGGGCCTTATTAGATCCTTTATTATTCTTTCCAATAGTGATCCTTCGACTCCCTATTAGTACTTCATTTCGTTTCCCAAAATGATCCGTCAGACCATTAATAGGCCACTATTGGGCCACTATTAGTACTTTATTTCGTTCCCCAATAGTGATCCTTCGGTACCCCATTAAATACTTCTTCTTCCCAATAGTGATTCTTGGACTTCCTATTAGTACTTCATTTCGTTTGCCAATAGTGATCCTATTGAATCCTTGTAGTGACCAATAGTGATCCTTCTTCTTCCCAATAGTGATCCTTCTTCTTCCCAATAGTGATCCTTCTTCTTCCCAATAGTGATCCTTCTTCTTTCCAGTAGTAATCCTTAGGCTTTCTATTAGTACCTCATTTCGTATGCCAATAGTGATCCTTCGGACCACTATTGGTTAAACTCTAACCGCCCGCTGGCGGGTCTTTTCCTGAGCCATAAACACCTTCACCCGAAGTGCCATAAGTTTATCATCCTGCAAATCCCCACTCCCCAATTGTGCACTACACCCCGTGATTGGACAATTGATCGACCCATGGAGTGACCGCACTATATGTTCCTTTTCATAGATATGACCACATTTTCGCAGCATCACTGGACACACAAAATAATTTAGGGATAAAGGATCCTTTAATGAAATCTTGCCCCCCGCCACCGTCAACTCCTCTTCATCTTTATGATCATCAGGAAGAGGATCTTCAGGGTGTTCAAGTACAAAACGGGCATTTTTCAAATACTGGTACGAGGCGTCGGCATTTAAAATGGGCGTATAGTCAGGGATATCATTTTGCAAATTTTGTACTATGTTGTCAGCGAAATTGGGCTTAGTGATATTTAAATAGTGGTTGTAGTTTTCGAGCGTGAGATCATGTTCGTGACGCCTGGCCTCGACGAATCCGCGGTGGGCGCTTTTGAGCGTGGCTTGGAGTTGCTGGAGCTTATACTTTGCATTGACGAGATCCGAATATACTTGGAGCTGCGAGTCGAGGAACCGGTTGGTCTGGTCGCTGTGCATAAGATGCGGCTGGTCGGAAATGAACTCGAGGAAGCCCTCGGTGGTTTTCTTGGTGGCCTGGAGCCGGTCATCCATCTGCGAGAGAAGTGCCACATACGTGAAATCCGTATTGACCCGGATACTCAGATGCACGGGGAAATACTCGGGGATTTTTTTGAAATCGGGGAGTTCCATTCCTAGCGTATTTGGTTTGGTTTAGTTTAGTTTGGTTTAATTTGGATTGGTTTGGTTAAGTTTGTTTTGTATTCGAGTGATGTACTTGTGGTATATGCAGGCTGTACATGATCACGTGATTATAACCATATGATCGTTATCACGTGTCTGAAGTCACATGCTCATAGTCACATGCTTAACATCACATGCGTAACACCACGTGATCATCTACAACCTTATTCCAACATCAAACTAACTCATACCCCTAGAAAATTACCTTTACTTCAAACTACTCTTTCTGGTATCCTTCCTTATATTACAGTAGACTGGCTAAACTAAATTCTAAAAAACGTCACCTTGGTGGAACATGGCATCGGCCACCTTGATAAAACCAGCAATGTTGGCTCCCTTCAACAACGAAGGCAAGCCGGCATCCTTGTCAACGGAGTACTTGACGGCAGTTTCGTAACAGTTCTCGAAACAAGTGTACATGATGTTCTTCAACTTCTCGTCGACCTCCTCCTCGGTCCATTTCACTCTTTGAGAGTTCTGGGCCATCTCTAAACCGGAAACGGCAACACCTCCACAGTTGGCAGCCTTACCTGGGGCGTACCACACCTTCTTGGATCTGTTGGCCTCGAACACGTCGATGGCCTCCTTGGTGGATCCCATGTTGGAACCTTCAGCAATGTAGAGACATCCGGCCTCCACAAGGGCCTTGGCCTCCTCACCGGAAACCTCGTTTTGAGTGGCACATGGCAAGGCAACGTCAACTTGGCCCACGTGAGTCCATGGACGAGCTCCCTTGATGTACTCCACCTTCTTACCAGAGAAGGCAGACACCTTAATGATTTCCTCCAAAGACTTGAACTTAACCTTGTCTTCAATGATCTGGTTGATTTGCTCGGGGGTAACACCTTCTTGGACGATGATGGCACCTTGGGAGTCGGAAAGAGAAATGACGGTTCCGCCCAACTCAATGACCTTCAAAGCAGCGTATTGAGCCACGTTTCCGGAACCAGAAATGGCCACACGCTTACCCTTGAAAGACTCTTTGCCACCGGTGGCCTTCTCAATCATCTTTTCGACGTAGTATACAGTACCGTAACCAGTAGCCTCAGGTCTAATCAAAGAACCACCCCAGCTCAAACCTTTACCGGTCAAAACACCAGAGAAGTTGTTTTGCATGGCCTTGTAAGCACCGAAAAGGAAACCAATCTCACGGCCTCCCACACCAATATCTCCTGCAGGAACATCAGTGTCCTGGCCAATGTATCTGGCCAATTGTCTCATGAAAGAAACACAGAAGCGTCTAATCTCACTGTCACTTCTTCCCTTAGGGTTGAAGTCGGAACCACCTTTACCACCACCCATCATCAAACCGGTCAAGGCGTTTTTAAAGATTTGCTCGTATCCCAAGAACTTAAGAATGGATAAGTTAACGCTGGGGTGGAATCTCAAGCCTCCCTTGTAAGGACCCAAAGCGGAGTTGAATTGGACTCTGAAACCATTGTTAACTTCAATACCGCCCTGGTCATTTTCCCAAGCCACTCTGAATTGAATGATTCTTTCTGGAACTGATACCACTGGGATCACTTTCTTGTACTCGGGCTTCTCCGTGAAAAGAGTGGAGTCCTCAAGCGCAGACAACAACTCGTGGTAAGCTTGCTGGAATTCGGGTTCGTTAGGTTGGACCATTATGGAGAATGAAAGATATAGATTAAGAAAAGCAAAGGAAAGTTAAATGGAATTAGGAGTTGGAGGGGGGGCGAGGGGGCGAGGTTTTTATATGTGAATTTTGGGTTGAGGTCAAATGCATGCAGTTGCAGCCGGTGAAGAGCGTGCGCAGGCTAAAACGGAGTGATAAGCCTAATCGAGGGTAGGTGGTGCATATACCGGGGAAGATATTTGCAGTTTGAGCTGCGGAGAGTGAAAGGCCGGGTGCAGAGTGCGAGGATCCGACTGCACGCAGTACCGAGCGACTGCACTGGATGAATGCTGGCGGCGGTGGGTGAAGAATCCGAGGGGCGTTTCCGATGGTGCGCAGCGTGTACATAAGCCAAGAGCTTGATCTCTGGCCAATAATTTGCGCGCGCGCGATATTCCGTGCGGACCGCTTTAGGCCCGGCGTTTTGCCCATTTGCGCATTTGCGCATTTGCGGCGCCGACTCGGCCTCCCGATATTTCGATTCTTCTTCCTGCACTAGCCTCGAATCAATCGTCATATCTACAATCAGACAGAATTAACAATAGACACGAATTAACAATAGACACAAAAAACAATAGACACAAAAAACAATAGACACAAAAAACAATAGACATGAAAAAGCAATCTGGCTAATTATTATTATAGTCTAATCCACGGTGTAGTAGATTTAGTATAAATGTAACGTAACCATAAGTCACTATTAACTCATCCCCCAAATCTTCAAACCTCCAAATCTTCAAATCTCCAAATCTCTGTCTCATTCTATCCCATCCTGTACACTTCTGTACCATACTATCCCCTTTAATCTTTAGATCATCTAATGTGTGAGAATCGGAAATTTGGTCCTCGCAAATTTTATATTGTTATGTATGGATGAGAGGTGACTGATTGAATAGATAACGCGCGCACTGCACCAAGCCTTATATCAATCAGTTTAGAGTCCAAAGGATCCCTCATTCTAAAATTACTACCCATTACAGTCTTTTTCAATACTCTTCGAACCAGTGCGGCAATATATTTCAAACCAGACTAACAAAATTAAGCAGACCAATAATTGACAAAGTATAGTACTTACGGCTTTAAAATTGTCAACAATCCAGGATTTCAAAATAAACCGTTTATGTGAAATCTTTATTAAGTATTAACACCAGGAAATTTTCGAACTATTGGGTTGTTGAAATTTGCTAAGTGTGGTTTGAACATTCTGTCGCGTAGGTCTGAATCGTTTCGAATAACACTGTATTACTACACAATCATTACTACACAATCCTTACTACCCATCATTACCACACCATCATTACCACTTTAGACCTAAGTAATGCCTTAGTAAGTAATACCTAAGTAATACCTAAAGAATGCCTAAGTAATGCCTAAGTAATGCCTAAGTAATGCCTAAGTAATGCCTAAGTAATGCCTAAGTAATGCCTAAGTAATGCCTTAGTACTACCTAAGTAATGCCTTAGTACTACCTAAGTAATGCCTTAGTACTACCTAAAGAATACCTTAGTACTACCTAAAGAATACCTAAGTAATACCTAAAGAATGCTTGGAGTTATGCGGTTATTAAGGACCACATGACTGCGACTCTTTTCAACTTGGATTTCAGTATATACAATATACAGGGATACGTAAGTTGTGCCTTACTAGACCAAAGTTTCTAGCTCTGGGCCGCTGCCCCTTCTTATGCTCTTCTGGTCGTCAAAGTTCGGTACGGTCCTATTGTTCTGGTTCCCCACAGCCCTATTGTTCTATAATAGTCTGCAGTTCCCGTTCATCTCCGACACGTCCGTGTCTCACTTATCTGCATATAACAAATCCACGAAGTACCTTGCATCCGTACACGCTAGGTACTCGTTGACAACTCTACAATGACTGCCTGGTTATGGTGACAGAGCCAGAGACGAGACTGATGGAGATGAAAATAGGAACTTGAATTTATCATTTGCAAAAAGTCTTAAGGCTTTGGAATTCGGAACACTATGGGTATCTGCGGTCCTTGTGGTATGAAGTAGTCTCGATCATGAAAGAAACTTCTGATCAATAAGTGCTAAATAATCCATGTACCTAAAGTTCCCAATTATGATAAACTGTGAATGATAGAGTCCCCATACCTTAGAATATATACCATACTTAACTCTATCATACTCTAACTCTACCATACTTAACTCTATCATACTCTAACTCTATACCATACTTAACTCTATACCATACTTAACTCTATACCATACTTAACTCTATCATACTCTAGCTCTACCATAGTATAACTCTATCATACTCTAACTCTATACCATACTTAACTCTATACCATACTCTAACTCTATACCATACTTAACTCTATACCATACTTAACTCTATACCATACTTAACCCTATCATACTCTAACTCTACCATAGTATAACTCTATCATACTCTAACTCTACCATACTTAACTCTATACATTGTTATTAGAAACGATTCAGACCAGCGCGACAAAACGATTGGGACCTACGCCACAGAATGATTCGGACCAAGAAGACAGAATGTTTCAGACCACACTAACAAAATTAAACAAACAGCAAAATTAAATGAACCACTCTTCGTTTACGAATTACATAGCCCCTTCCAAGTTGTTGTATACAGGATAACAATAAAATCAGTTCAATTCAGTTTCATATACTTCAAGACTCCCAAATGCAATACGTATATTAGGTAATCCTCCAGAGATTTAAGATTTCAGAATATTGAAATCCAATGAAAGTTGGTGTGAAGCATTACCGCTATTTAGTTTGAAAGGATGTGCTATAAGGGGTAAGAAACTTTGTGAATTATTGGTTTGTTCAATTTTGCTAGTGTGGTCTGAATCGTTTTGTCGCGTAGGTCTGAATCGTTTCGAATAACATTGTACCATACTATAGCTCTATACCATACTATAGCTCTATACCATACTATAGCTCTATACCATACTATAGCTCTATACCATACTTAACTTTGTAGACCCTTTAACGCCAGATCAGCAACCATAGTTGCTGCTTCAGAAGGTCCATTAATTAACCAGGGTGATACATCCAGAGTATGTATCTTACTGTAAGACACTGATCTCATAGTCTCATCAAGATATGTAAACACTTCAGAGGAAGTGTCTACTTCAGGAGTAGATGGAGTAGAGGTGTCGGTGTTCATTGAAGTATTCTCCATACGAGGTCTTTTGGTGGGTCTGGTTGTTGGAGGCATCTTGATATACCTCAGGCAGTTGATATTTGGGGAATCTTCCTTCACCAGAACAGCGACCATTGTTCTCTATGAAAACCTAATGGGTGCTATTTCAAAACATAGGGCTGGAAGCGCGCTTATTGATTGATGTTTTTCAACAAACTCTATACCATACTTAACTCTATATCATACTTAACTCTATATCATACTATAGCTTTATACCATACTTAACTCTATACCATACTTAACTCTATACCATACTATATCTCTATACTATAACTCTATACCATACTTAACTCTATACCCCACTACACTACCTATACTTTGTTAAAAGCCATTGCTTGCAACACTAATGGTTAATGCGTTGGTTTAGAGTCCAGGATCTTTTACCATAGTCGAACGTTTATTATTCTTATAATATATATATACATATTATTTATATAAATAATAATTCGCTGCAAATCATGATTTGAAATTATAAAAAGACATATAGATGAATATGTCCTGATAAGTTAGATTATTTTATAGAGAATAAAATACATTATAAATATGTATCAGATTTATCAATTAGAACAGAAGAAGCGACTCATTTAACACGTTTTGCTGACGATTTCATTGTCATAACATGTGGAAAGGAATCATTAGATAATATAATTGTAGGTATAAAAGACTTGACTTTTTAAAAGAAAGAGGTTTGAAATTATCATAGGATCAAACCAAAATCATAAAATGAAATATGAATAAGAAATTAAACTTCTTTTACCATAGTCTATCTTTTACCATAGTCTATCTTTTACCATGGTCTATCTTTTACCATGGTCTATCTTTTACCATAGTCGATCTTTTAGCATGGTCTTACCCATAAGGAAATCGAAAAACATTCCCGTAGGGTTGTTGTCTATTCCCCAGAATCCGTCACTCACTTACCATACTCGAGTGTGGCTGATACCCTTGAGTTTGCCGCTTCAATGAGAACTCCCCAAAACAGAGATCCTGTTTCCAAAGAAGAATACGCCCAGCATATGATCTTCGTGTACATGGACTCCGTGTACATGCCCACTTATGATTTATCTCACCCAAGCATGACGATTGTTTTAATACCTTGAAGCTCTCGATTTATCAAATGGACCAACTTCTTCATAGTAAGTTCAAATAGACGTTCTTTGTTCTTTCCTGGTGTAAATGTTCGGCGCGTGCCTATCTCACCAGCGAAGTCATTCAACTTGAAGATATAAACCTTTAAATTCAATGTGATTGAATCTTTCGTCACTTCGATGTTCATACCTAAAAACTTCTTCGGTTTTCCTAAGTCTTTCATACTGAACATATTCGCAAGTCTTTTCAGTGTGTCGTTCACATGAGAGTCATTTGGTCCAGCTATCCAGATGTCATGTCATCGACATATAATGCAATCATAAGTAACTTTCCTTGTATGGGCTTCTAGTAAATACACAGATCCAGAATGCATTTCTTGAATCCAAAACTAAAAACTCATGTCATCCCTCAGGTTGCCTCATATAGATTTCCTCCTTTAACACTCCATTGAGGAATGCGGTTGTAACATCCACCTTCAGTTTTATAACCAATCTTTGCTTCACTGCAATGACTAAAACCATTCTCAAACTTTGGGATCGTATAACTGGCGAGAATGTTTCCTGATAATCTATCCCTAAACTTTCCTTCTGGAAGTTTCCTAACACCACTAGTCTAGCTTTATTCGTGTAGACCTCCATCTTTCAATGCAAATACCCCCTTGGTTCCTATCGGTTTGCGTCCCTGTCCCTCTGGTCGTTTGACTAACTTGAATGTTCCATTTTTCTTGTGAGCCTCCATTTCTTTATCACATGCGATCGTCCATAATTCACTATTCCTTTGACGCATTGCTTATTTGTAACTTTTGCGTACTGCTTCTGTAGCTTCCTCTTGTTGAACTTCAACAGTCTTGACCCAATTGATCCTTAATGGATGTATAGATGGTATTTCCATGTCGTCGCTTATTTTAACACATCGCGTTACTTCCCTAGCCCTTTTCGTCTCATCAGTATCAGGGTCCCTATCATCAATATCTGATGTGAGATATCATCAATATCCGATGTGACATATTCTCCCCCTGAAGTAGCGAGTTGTCTGAGATATTTTCGGGTCCGGTTATCACAAACCTCTCCTTCACCTGTGACTTCATCGTGACATAGAAATTGCACAAAATGTCGTTTCTTTGACTGGGATAGAACAGTAGCTTCTCCGGCATCTATTGCTGCACGGGAACTTTCTGGTGCTGTTTCTGGTTCGGGACTTCTTAAAACTTGGCACGACGCTTTGTCGGAACAGCGTGAGTCGGCTGCTAGTATACTTGCGGAACTGGTATCAAGTCCGACAGCACACACTATGCATGAGCCTTGCCGTGAAGAGATTCTTGTCACAACCTGCAGTCGTGGGAACCTTAGATAGGGTTTATAATGGAGAGGTCATCATCAAGGGAAAGAACGGTATAGACCTTAAACGCTGGTCCCATGTACGTCGACCCAGCCGGTCTCACACAAGAGGATGTTTGTTCGGACGAATGTTGTTCCTAAGTCCCAATCTTTGGTGATTAACCTTAAGTACGCCCTTTTTGCATTATTGTTGTTGACTTTAGTTTTCAAGAACAAGAGAAATTCGGACACCGATACAAATGATATCAACTCCGTTCTATCGGGATTGTTCTGGATAATGGGCTTGAGGTCTATCGATGGGATTGTCAAACTGCTCCACATTGAATATAAGTTTCTTAACAACATCTTCTGGACTTATGTGGATATCATGATTATGTAGATATGATGAGTGTTTCTAATCGAGATCTCCTTTGTGTTCACGATCCTCTATGGTTTGCATAAGATCAAGAGCAGTACCTACTATAACTGCTTGAGCTTGATTTTCATTGGAACCGAATTTGTTCGTGGTGTTTCCGATGGTGAGGGAAAGCTTGGTTCCATCGCTGAGGTCTCCTTTTCTGGAGCCAACATCCAATGACGACAGGTTTGGATGCTGCCCTGGTTTGGATGCTACCCTGGTTTGAATTCTGCCCTGGTTTGGAGTTTATTCGTGCTTTGAAGAATCGGCTGCCATATTACCATACCATATCTTACCATATGACCATCTATACCATCTATAGTATAATATACTGTTAGATCCATAATAGGTCCGACATTATCTATAGATACAATGTGGAGCCTGCGATGTCCGATTTCAGTAGTGTTTATTACAAATACCATGATAGGATATTTGGTCGTTTGAACATTCCAGAATAACACTTCCTATTGTTTTGGTGGAGAGGTTTTCGGGGACACGTTTCTCTCAAAGTTATATAAACCACTGCCGTTCATATCTTTGAGGAACCATCATCGAATACAACTTTCTAGGCAATAAAGAACATAACAGCCTCATGTATTATATGCATTATAGGTATAATAAGTACATGGATTCTCGAATCTGGAGACTGGTTTGAATCTTTTTGAAAAACATTCTCTGTATATTGAAACCAAATCAAAGGTCACTGGCACCTCATTCAATCTTCATATGCAAATTTTGAAAACAAATTGAGGGTGATTTTTGAAAGTGGGGATTTGGCTCCTTTTATAGTGTTGAGGAAAGGGAAGGGGGAACTTGTCTTTTTATAGTGTTGAGGAAAAGGAAGGGGGAACTTGTCCTTTTATAGTGTTGAGGAAAAGGAAGGGGAGACTTGTCTTTTTATAGTGTTGAGGGAAAAGAAGGGGGAACTCGTCTTTTTATAGTGCTGAGTAAAAGGAAGGGGGGATTTGGCTCCTTTTATAGTGTTGAGGGAAAAGAAGGGGGAACTCGTCTTTTTATAGATTTAGGGGTGAGGCCTTTATTTACTTTACATCCCCGCGCGCATAGTGGCTGCAAAAATATACTACTACATAATACGCATACGCATTGCTTTTGCGAACATGAAACTTGCGTTTGTGACCGAGCCCCTGAAGTCTATAAAAGGAGGCCTTTCCCCCCTCCCCGCGACTCAATTCTATTACTGTTTTTATTGCTCTACTTCTCCACCTTCTTTTCAACTCCCTTCGTTCTCACCTCCCCTCTCTTCTCCTCTCTTCTCCTCTCTTCTCCTCTCTTCATACTCTTTATACTCTACTCCTCTCTTCATACTCTCTATACTCAACTCCATTCTTTTTACTCTTCAGACATTTCTTCTCTCTAGAATGTTCATACTGCTTCTGGTTCTACTTTTACTCTCTACTCCTTCTCCCCATCCCCTTCTCTTTTGTCTCCTCTCTCTTTATTACCTGTGATTATCATAAAAGAGTTTTGGATAATTCTTTGAACGGACCTTGAGAAAAGGTATTGTGAAAGCCGATGTTTCTGGGGTATCAATTGGGGCTGGTGTGCTGGTTGAGTTCTTGCTGGATTGGTTGCATGAACATTTACTGTTTATCTTGTGGGTGTTATTACTGTTACCAGATCTGTTACCAGACCTGTGGTTACGATTGCAAGTTGGAAGGATTGCCGGGTCCCGTATTTTCTTTGGGTACCTCTACTTGTCACGGTCTCTGATTATTACGGCTACTTCTATACAGTACCATGGATTGGATGTCCCTGGAACCAATCAATAATACGTTGGTCTGTTGGTCTCGTTACTGTCTGGTCTAACTATGTACATTACTCAAACACCTTCATTCTTGAAGTGACACGCTCGTCGACCTCGAGTTCCCGGGTCCACTCGCTGTTCTTCTGCTTTCCCCGCTCCACCCATTTCTTGGGCCATTCCAATTCCTCTTCCTTGGCAAGGTACTTGTCCTTATACTCAAACGGCCTGCTCCTGGCCTCCACGATTTTTAGGGTTTTCTGTGATACTGCCTCGGCCATGTCTCGCGTGGTGAAGTACCGAAAGATCTTCCTGGGAAGGTTGGTGAAGCCTGTGAGCTTGGGCACGTCGAACACATAAATTGGCTGTTCGAAAATCACTGGGATGTTCTTTTCATTGCGAATAACTTGGCTGAAATCAAGTTCGGGTGCAAGTGTACCTTCCGCATATGAGCCCTGGTCAATATATGGTGCAACCACTGGTTTTGGTTTATCTCCATTGGCCTGTTCATTTTCAGGGGATTCAAAATCTGGCAATCCTTCCTTTTCCTTATCCTTGGTTTCTTCAGCTTTCTTCTCTGCAGTCTCCAAGTCCTCCACCACTGGTGCTGGTTTCTCCAATGGCCCCAATAAACCTTCATGCACTCCTGCCATGTACTCTTTATAAGAGCCACGGCCAATGCATACCACTCCTCCACACAACGTTGCATCATCCCCGAAATCACGGGCCACACCTACCTTTTTAGGAAACAACCGGTAGAGCCCAAGCACATCTGCAGGCTCATATAGTTCGTGGCGCAGTTTGGTAGTATCTTCATCTTCTACTTTCTGTTTTCTTCCAACCTGAAACACCTTCCAAACATCCTCCTTGAAGAACTTCGTCCATGAACGTGCATACCGTTCAGCAGCATTACGTTCGGCCTCCAAACGGACGTTTTCCGCTCTCTGCCTCCGCATTTCCCGGATCTTCTCCGCCACCTCCGCCCGGATGTCTCCTTGTCTGTTTTCAGTGTACACCTCAAAGTCAATGGCCGCCGCATTCAAGATCGGTTTAATGTACCGCCGGAAATGACCCATGGACTCGTCCAAAAAGTTGTCGGGAGGAGGGGCCACGAAAATAGAAAGCTTCCGGGGGAGTCTTCCGGTGGTGTAGATTTCCTGGCTTAAGTGTTCCACTTGTTTCATGTACTTCTCCCGGATCTTCTTTTGCTGGTGCTTATCGTAATAGATACCTCCACCAATTGAAGCAAGAAGAGTCCAGAAGATCATCCAGTTCCGGGACGGAAGCGACACTCGGGGAATACCCATAGCCCTGAGGGCAGGGTTGGACCATGACTTTTTGGCGGGTTTTGGTGCTTCTCCACCAGATGTTTTGGGACGTGCACTCACCTTTTCCCCTTTTCCAGCATTAGAAGGTTCGGGAACCACGGCCTTCTCGACTTTAGGATCTGACCCGTTGACCTGGGACTCGGGGTTGGGTTTATCAGAAGCCATTTGCGGGTGTATGAGAAATTGAGATGGGTTTTTAATACGTGCGCGTGCGCGCACCAATTTGGGCCAACTAAGACAAGACACACTTTGGACCATTTTAATTGTGCATTCAAAAATGGAAAAAAACTTTTTCTGAGAATATCTCTTCTTTTGAGAATAACTCTTCTTTTGCAATAGTTGTCTGAATCTTGACTTCTCAATTTAGTCGCATCCAATCTCAGGTCATCTGCCTCATTTATGTGAATTCGAGGTTGAAGCAGGTCTCATGTCATGTGAAACATCATCAAAAGTTCACCCATAGGATTCTTATCCATAGAATTCTTATCCATTGGATGTGGCTTAATCAGAAGTAGTTATTGGTCAGTCTTAGTTGGTAGTGGAATAGTAGTCGGTGAGCTCAATTGTGCTTTCTCAGCAAGCAATTCATATCTCAATTCTAGCCCTATTCAGTATACTCATAGTTCAGACCATGATTCAGAAGAAGCCATGAGTTTTCAGTGAGGTTCATTTTTCTTGAAAGCCATAGATAGTTATAGGTAGTCATAAATTGTTAGTAACAGTCAGTGATACCCATTCGTATTGATAGTAATTAGTCACTGTAGTCAACAGCAGTCATGAGTAGTCTGTAAGATTCGGTATCAATGATCGCCAATTGTCATTAGTAGTCATTAGTATTCAGTAATCAATATTGGAGCCAGTACTTGTAGGCGTATTCATAGACCAATTCACGCATTCATAACTCCATTCAATTAGTCATATTCTGACTATACTAACAATCAGTCATCAAAACCTCTTTTGCCACTCAAAATAAATCTATCCATTCAGATCCCGCTATAGTATGCTTCAGATTCAATAGTACTTTATTCACTAATGTATACCTTTGGTGTGACTGAACTTGATTCCTCAGACTGGTTTCTGGAGGGCCTCAAAGCAAAGAGGAACTCAGTAAAAGAGGAATTCAGTAAAAGAGGAATTCAGTAAAAGAGGAATTCAGTAAAAGAGGAATTCAGTAAAAGAGGAATTCAGTAAAAGAGAATTCCAATGTAAAATAGAATTGTTGTAAGAAAAAAAGGTCGAGGAAAAAGAGTAAGAAAAATGGGATCTAAAAATTCGAGGGGGCAGGGGGTGCCTTTTATAGATAATTCCTCACTCCTTAACCCCGCCCTGTTTATTTGCAGCCACCTGCTATGCAGGGCGCCATGCTGCGAAACATATAAAGGGAGCGCATTCCCCCCCTTAATTTCTGAACACAAAATATTTCTAGGGCAGTATAAACAGTGGCAAAATCATAGCAACTGAATTATTATATACTTTTCATTATGTATTTATTGTTTGGTTATTGTTAGGATGAAGAGGAAGAGTTAAGAGGAAGAGTTAGGAGGAAGAGTGAAGAGGGTCCCCGAAAACCGATAGAGTCATCGGTCTAATAACTATCTAGTTTTAGAATGGTTTAACTACTTACATTATAGCTCCAGAATGAATGACGGATTTGGGGGTTACAGAATAGTGTCACATATTACAGAATAGCTTGGCTGGGCGGGTCTATACTAAGACTAGGATGAAGAGCTAAAGAGTTTCTGTTCCACAAGCGTTCTCCTCATAGCCTTACCAGATAAAGACTTAGTAGCTGGTCTGGTGACAGTCTAGGTATGGTTAATTATCAGGCTGATTTGACGAGTCCTAGCTACTTACAATATTTGCAGATGCTATACTCATTACAGTCTAGGTACATTCTGGTTACAGTCTAGGTACATTCTGGTTACAGTCTAGGTACAGAAAGGTTACAGTCTAGGTACAGAAAGGTTGCCGTCAATATTGGTATCTCCGAGCTTGTCAAACACTAGTTAAATGTGTTTTACATTGGTGCCTGGAGCAACAAGTTCCATGCCATGAATGAAAAGGTCTTGCGGATATGAATGAAGGGATGAATCCAAAAAAGGAAACTCTTACCTATTTGGGAACATTTTAATGTTACCTTAAGGCTCATTACAGATGTCCAAGATACAATTATGTGACTCTATGATTCTAGTCAAATTTATGACTGTTCAGAAGCTATTTATAGTCTTCTTTTAGTCTACTTACAGATCATCCCGAGCTACTTACATATTGGCTCAGTCTAATTGAGTCTACATCAATTATGCTGAGTACAATAAATCGAACCAAAGATCAGTTAGGCACTTTTCAACTTGGTTCAAGTCCTTACATTTCCGATATTGCCTGTTGTTGACTATATGCAGATATTTTGAACTGGTTCAGATCTTATTTCAGACTAGATTATCCAATTAAAGTCTGTTACTTCTGGTCTAGTGACAAACTAGCTTGCTCTAGTTCAGTCCAGATCGACTAGTAAGACTAAACTAATATCCTGAAGCTCTAGCTGGTGTCATTGAAACTGTTATCTGAGCTTAGTTTCTGAACTTCCAAATGATTCTTGATGACTAGCTATTGTGTGATCTGGGTTTACTCGGATATGTGAATTGCTGATTGCTTTTACTTATAATGACTGCTTCAGCTTGATTTAGTTTAGCCTGGAATTGACTAACTTCTTGACTTGCTTCTTGGCTGATTTGTTGACTTGGTTATTGGCATCGTGATTCGAATCCTGATTCAAATCTTCAGTATCACTTTTTCGAATTCAAAAAAGATTCCAACTCAGCTGTCAATTCGGCTTTGTCCAAATTCTTCCCGATGAAAACAAGCTTATTGCTATGCACATCCGGATGAAGCGTGCCATGTTCGGTAATGTCATAAGTCTCCCGAACACCTTGGACCACACGTACATCAGATCCACAAACCAATACACCTTTGGTCCGGTGGATCTCAATGGGTTTGGAATTAACCATATCATCCCAAAGCACATGCTGGAGAAATGCCTCAGTTTTCTGAAATCCCGAGGGCTCTGTGAAGAAGGGAAAATCAATGCATACTGTTTGGATCCGGTCATCATGGTACCTCAGAGTGGCACTTATCTGGGCGATCTTTTCAGGGGCTGTATCGAAAGCTCCAAGGTCGAGGATATTCAGAAGCTCAATGTCTCCAAAACTGGTGGGGTATGCGGGTGCAGAAGCATTGATCTGGCGAATTCGATTGGTGACGGTTTGGAGTTGTTCTGGATTGGAGAGGTCTGATTTATTAATGAGAATGACATCTGCTAGTCCAATTTGAAGATGTGCAGTTGTGATATCTGTTAAGTCAGACGACAGTTCGAGATTCAGATTTGCCTTTTGATTTTCACTTTGATTTTCACTTTGATTTTCACTTTGATTTTCACTCTGATTTTCACTTTGCTTTTCATTCTGCTTCTCTGATTCATGCCAATGACCTCCAATATCGTCCAAACACTTTTCAATGTTTGTGGAGTCTACCACGGTCACAACTCCATCAATATATACACTGGACTTCAAGGCCTCGTCGAGCCAGAACATCTTGGCGATGGGTGCAGGATCAGCGACTCCCGTTGTTTCAAGCAAAATATAGTCGATGGCATCGCCTGATCTCTCAATCAAGTTCTCAATCGCCATGACTCCATTGTCTTTCACGGTGCAACAAAGACACCCATTGCCAAGGTCCAACCATTCCTGCACAGCACCCTTATCTGAATCCTGGATGGTGACTGACTTTTCAATGGCAGCAGAGTCGCCAAATTCATTAAGGATAATGGCCAAACGTTTATTGGACTTGCGGCCAATCAACTCTAGAAGTGTGGACTTTCCCAGACCCAAGTATCCCGTGACAATGGTGATGGGGATTTTACGTTGGGACTTGGGTGCACTTTCCACAATATCCAGAGTAGCAAGATGTTCTGGTTTGACGGAGAAATCGGCAGGAAGTTCCTCTACTAATTCGGGGATATCCATAGTGGAGGGGAAGGGTAATATTACTTACTAAAGAGTTGCGGCTTTGATATATGGGGTCACGTGAACCAGTTCCCAGTACTGCAGAGTGAACGACCTACCCAATCCTCTAATACAAAGTACGGGGAAAAAGTACCTGAAAAAGGTACTTGAAATGGTACTTAAGAATGGTACTTAAAATGGTACTTAAAATGATACTAAAAAAATGACTCGAAAAGAAGCTCTATACTTAGAGTATGGTCGTACTGATACAGTTGAAGTACTGTATGGATGAGACTTGGATTGGGGTACCAGGAATGAACTGCCTAATCAGGCAATCCAAACATACATACACTAGGGAAGTGATGTTTTTGGCTCGGAGAACCTCCTATATTCTCTATATCATGGAATTCACTCATCTTTGGATCATGAGTTGTGGAAGTTTAGTTGATCTCACGTGATGTTATCTTTCTTGGCCGCCCATAGCACGGCTCTGCTGCACCCGTGCACCACGCATATTTAAAGTGGCCCCGAATCCATCATCTTCAACACCCAAAAAAAACACACACCATCACCGTCATCATGAAGCGAGTCATTGATGTTGCTCTTATAGCTCTTGTGCTGTTCCACCTCCTCCTTGCTCCTTATACGAAAGTGGAGGAATCGTTCAACATGCAGGCCGTCCATGATATGCTCAACCTTGGGGTTTATCCTAGTCTGGTATTGGCCAATTATGACCATACTTCATTTCCTGGGGCTGTTCCAAGGACATTTTTGGGTAGTGTGGTTTTGGCAGCAGTGGCTAAAGCCGGCGATTTCATCTACTCACTTATTTTTGGTACTTCTTATGTGACAGATGGAAAATTGGGCCAATTACATGTTCAATTGGTTGTGCGGGGGATTTTGGCGGTCTTCAATTTGGTGGGTTTTTTCGCCCTTAGAAATGCCCTTGTGAAAATTACTCCTCGGAAAACAGGAAATGCGAGGTTTGTTTCCAAGGCATTCCCATTTCTTTTACTTGGCCAGTTCCACGTGATGTTTTATGCTTCACGTACATTACCCAACTTCCTTGTTTTACCACTTGTTAACTTTGCCTTGGCCAAATTGGTAGAGGGAGATTTATCGGGATTGACATGGCTAGCCTTATGTGGAGTTGTTTTCCGCGTGGAAGTTGGAGTTTTCGGAGGTATTATAGCATTGACGTCATCATTGATTTTTGGTGCTTCGAATGTATTTCAAAATGCATTCTTATTGGCTGTTGGAGCTGTTGTGGGCTTGGTTTTGTCGTATTGTGTGGACTCATACTTTTGGCAGTCCCACTGTGTGCCGGAATTACAGAGTTTCATATTCAATGTTGTTTCTGGCAATGCTTCCAAATGGGGAGTGGAGCCCTTTTCAGCTTACTTCAAGAAGTACATTCCGGCTTTTTTCCGGCCTCCACATGTGCTTTTCTTGGCTATTTTTGGATTCACTCATGATCCAATTGGTCAATCCCAAAAGGGAAATCTTCAAAAGGAATCCAAAGATGATGAAAAGGTCATTAAACATCCTGCTCAAAATTCCCTTCGAATTCTCCTTGTTTCCTCAATTCTTTTTGTCTTGACAATGTCGTTGCAACCCCACAAAGAGTGGAGGTTCATCGTGTACATTGTACCGGTGGTAACGCTTGTGGCTGCAAATGGTCTTTCTTCAGTATGGGCCAAGAGAGCCAGTCTGTTTGCATATAAGCTCTTGGTGTTTTTCATGGTGTGCAGTGGATGTGTTTCATTGGTGATCTCGTTGTTTATGAGTTATGCATCTAGCTATAATTACCCGGGAGGTTTTGCCATGAACTACTTTCTCCAGAACCTTCCAGAAGATCAATCACAGGGGAAAGTGACGGTTCATATGGATGTACCTGCATGCATGACGGGAATCACCAAATTCACTGAACTACATGGGTCTCACGTGATATTCGATAAATCAGAGAATCTGAAGGTATTGCTCCAGAAATGGAACTCTTTCGATTACCTTATTACTCATGTGGATATGAGTCTGGGCTCAGAAGGTCTTTATAACCTGAACAACTGGGAGAAAGTCACTGCAGTTCCTTCGTTTGCTGGAGTCAATGTTATAGCAGGAATCCAGAGTTTGAATAGTGTTGTTCGGGATGAAAAAGCCCGGGCAACTCTTTTAAGTGCAATTTGGAATGAGATGAAGCAGGGTCAATTTTCTACATTTGAGTCATTCATCAGAAGCTCTTTATATTTGAGAGATGCTTTGTACATCTATAAACGGACAGGATTGGATGACCTTAAGGAAGCGGAAAATCAGATTGAAGAGTTGGAAAGGACAGACTATATGCCGGAAGTCGAAGATATCAATGAAGTTGAAATGAAAGAGTCTATCAATAACCAAATCGATAAGATTGAAGATGAGCTTTGAGAGATATACTATGATATTTGCCTAATCAAAAATTGACAGTGGGACGGATTTTTTGGTAGGTGATGGTTGAGGGTCTGCACCTGGAGACCGGGCTAAAAACCGTTCTCTCAATCTTCTTGGAGAAGAGACCTTGATTTCTTGTTCAAACGGAACGTGGATGGGTTTGATTCGGTGTAATACCTTTGCATTCTCAATATCTATACTCTGAGGTGAAGAAGTAGCATTGGGAAACAAAGAAGTTTCATCAACAGAATTCAATTCAACAGAATTGATATCTTTAGAATTCACTGGATTGTCATCAACGGAATTCACATGAAGAGTTTGTTGGAGGAAGTTTGGTGCTGGAGGAGGACGGGGAGAAGGTTTGGTCCGTTGTCGTGCTTTGGGAGGAGATAATCGAGGTCTTTGCACCGAAGAAAGACTTATATGGCTAGTGTGACTGGCATGACTAGTGTGGCTGGTATGACTGGCATGACTGGCATGACTGGTATGACTGGCATGCTTATACCTGGAGACCAATGCATCCATTTTGCTGGATCGCATTCTTTGATTGGTCTCCAGGAGTTTGGTGGGACTAGGGCCTCGATGTGATGGAGTAAATGGAGGTTGCTTATTCTTGATGGGTGTTTGGAGGTAACTGTGGGAAAGCAAGGAATTGTTCTGGCGAGACAAAGGGTTTTTCCGATGAAGAGGTGAAATGCTAAAGGACTGAAACGTGTCGTTAACTCCATCAATCTCCTCCATATCGTGCATACGATCAATTTCCTTCATTTCCTCCATTTCCTCCATTTCGTTCCCGTTTTCGGTGGTTTCCTGGGTATACTTATACCTCCAGAGATCCCAGAAGGTCCTCAAATGAGCCCGGTGCCATTTTTCCTGGAACAACTCACACGATTGTTGGTTTCGCCGGACATTTTTGGTAATCTTGAAGCTCCATTTCTGGAGGAAGTTTCGTGTGAGCATATAATCCTTATTGTTGATCATATCATCGGCCAAACTTTGCAAATAAAGAGCCTTGGTGGTATATTTCTGATACCAGAAAGAAGCAAATCGTTTGCGGAGAACCAACTCATAGAAGGTGTTGCTGCGGTCATGGAGCTGACCATAATGGGTAGCTTTCTCCATCCATAGAAGGAAGACTTCTGACTTGAGGATATTTGTGTTGTTGAAAAAGGCCAAATTTTGATTGAGGGCTCGTTTTTTCTGCTGGATTTTCTGGTTCTTGTGCCTCCAAACTCGAACAAAGAATTTGAGAGTGTTTAGTCTCTGGAAATTGGCCTGGAAATCTGAAATGAGCATATCGGCGGTGATCTCATAACTGTCGAGGTAAGCCTTACGCCATTTGGAAAGGACGAGTCTTTTCAAGAATGAATCAAGGAAATATGGCTTGCGTTGAAGGGTTTGCAAGTGTTGGACTTTGAAGAAAATGGCCTTGAATTTGTTAAAATGGATTCGTTGGAAATTCAAATCGGCTACTAGTTCCAATTCGTCGCGAAGAACTTCCGTTTTGAAGCGGGCCTTGACAAGAACTTTTCGTTGAAGTGCTTGATGGTGGAAGTGTACCGCGTGCTCTTGCCATATATGGAAATGCCGGACTTTTTGCACCCATTGGTCCAAAACTTTGGCCTTTTGGTTGCTGAAAATGGAACTGTTGTTGAACCGTTGTTTCATCCGCCACATGTGCAAAAAATGAGTCTTGTTTCGTTGCTCATGCAAACGTTCTAGAACTTGAACCCGGGCACATAACTTCCATTTTCGAAAACAAGTGTTTAACCAATGTTTTCTTTGGAATAAAACAAGGGTTTTCTCCGTCTCCAACTTATGTTTCCAAGCCTTCAAAACTTTTGCTTTCAAAATCATTTGCAGTTGAAACAGACAAGTTTTTCCCATTTGGGATATCCGGGCCATATTCACCATTCGGGTGAAAAACACATGAAGAAGTTTTTGTTTGGAATGAATTTCAAACTGTTGAAGTTTTTGCAAAGATAAATGCTTATTTTTCAAACGGGCAAAATATCGTTGTTTCAAAGCAATTTCTAACCTTTGTTCAAGCACTTTTTGGTGTTTATATTGAGGAGATTCTTTCACCATTAAGAATTTTTGCACCCATTTTTGAAAAAATGTCTGGAAAAGATGGGATTGATTTTGGGCTTGCATCTGGCATGCCAAAGCATTATTTGCTTGAAATTCCTTGTGTTTCACTGAAAGAAGCATGAAAAACCGACGTTGGAGGCTTTTATGCCGGAACTGCACATAAGAATGATGGAAATAATGATATTGAGATTTCCAAATGGTGAAAAACTTTGTCAAAAAGGCTTTATCTGCAGTAGCTTCCCTTTGTAAAGTAAGTAATACCATTTGAATCCAATGATTGAAGAATTGAGCTTGGACTCGTTTATGCGCGTACATCTGAGCCTGGTGCGTAAGTTTCAGCATCCCCAAATGTTTAGCTTTCCAATGGTTGAAAACTCGTCGTTGACTTGGAATTCCAAGGCCTTCATGTAATGTGACCCGATTATATGCAACCCCCCATCGTCTTAAATACTTTAACAGTATTACATTTGAGACATGGTGTTGAAAACAAATTAATCGGATAATTAGTGAAGGTGGTTTTGAGCCATTAAGCATACACATTTGATCATGAATTTCTTTTAATCCATTGATCACGTGATGCACCGCCATATCATTATCATCATCATCATTTCCATTTTGAAAAATTATAATTTCATGAACAATATCTGCCATAGTATGTATGATTTGATGGTCGATCTCAGTGGCCATATCCGCGTACTGCAGATAGACTCCCTCGATGAAGGTTCCAAAGATTCCACCAAAGTTTGGATGAAACCCAACTTCAAGTTCATTAAGAATTTCAACCACTTCTTTTAAATTCATTACAAGTTGAATGATTTCTTGTCTGTTCAAATTTCCAACAGAACCTCGAATCAAACTTTGACCTGAACCTTCACTCAAAATCGCATTTGAACCTTCGATCCCATTTTCATAGTCAATCTCTGGTTTTCCAATTGCATTAGATTCACCATAATCATAATCATATTCATTATGGTTTCCATTTTGGTTTTCATTTTGGTTTTCATTTTGGTTTCCATTTTGGTTTCCATTTTGGTCAATGTCTAGAGCATCATAATGACCACTTAGTAGCACTTCAGTATCCACGTCCATTGAGATGATTTGTTCGGAGTACTAAAGAAAATTCTATAGTTGTAGTTCCAATAGAGCCAGTACTAAAAAGTCTCTATAGTATGTGTTCCCTGTAGGATTAGTCCTGGAATGGAAGTAGTCTATAGTATCTGTAGCAACTGTAGATTCCAGTAAGGAGTATGCAGTCCAAAGTAGCTATTGGAGAGTTGACAGTTTATAGTCACTTTTCCACTAGTTATTTCCCACTAGTCACTTTCCCACTAGTCACTTTCCCACTAGTTATTTCCCACTAGTCACTTTCCCACTAATGAATAGACAATGGTCGGTATAGTACCTGTAATAATCTCCAGTCAGTCTATAGTACCTGAGATCCTGTGTAGTACCGTTAGTAAAGACTTCAATTCTCACTTAGTGGAATAGTCTGTATAGTACCTGAGATCCTATCTGTTTCTGGGATCCTGTCTGTTTCTGAGATCCTGTTATAGTCTCTGTAGTAGCCAGTCTCTATATTCTAGTAGTCTCACTCGATGCCTTTGTGTGCAGGAGAAACTATTAGTCTGAGTACTGTAGTCTTAGTACAGTAGTCTTAGTACCGTAGTCTTAGTACAGTAGTCTTAGTACCGTAGTCTTAGTACCGTAGTCTTAGTACTGTAGTCTTAGTACTGTAGTTTTCGGCTTCTGAAGTCTCTTGCTGTGGTATCTATAGCACCTTTTCGATCCACTTTCCCAAAAGAGTATCTGGAGTATTAGTTCCCTGTATAGTCACTCACTATAGTGAAGTACTACTAACACTGCTATAGTCTCTGAATACTCCTATAGTCTCTGGATACTCCTATAGCCTGAGTATATGTCTAGAATGCCTAGTATTCCTCTGAAGTAACTATAGTATCAGTTCTATAGTATCAATTCTATAGTATCCCCTATTCGTGGTATTCTTGGTATGCCTCTAGAGTATCTGTACTTCTTATGATACCCAATACCTATGATACTTATAGTTCGAGTACCTATAGTAACAACTTAGTCGTAAATCCACGAGTGAGTGATTGAATTGTGGATTTCTGCTCTGTATGAATCCACCACCCTGACTATTTTTGTTGGTACTTTGTCTATAGTACCTAGTATCTGTAGTACCTAGTATCTGTAGTATAGTAGCACCTGCTCTGGGTTGTATCTGATACTAGAGTATTCTTCTTTAGTGGTTGTTCCAGTACCTCTTGTATCCAGTACCAATTGTAACAGTAGGGTCCGGAATGTCAGTAGTAGAAGAGTCACTAATACGTATGACACTCGTTTGCCAGATTTCTATAGTATCTTGTACCTATAGTTTGAGGTCTAGTCCTTGTATGTAGTACCTTAGATCAGTAGTCCCTTATATCAGTAGTAGCTAGTAACAGTAGTACTTGTATTCCCTTGTATCTGTAGTCCTTTGTATCTGTAGTATAGTATACCTAGTATCTGTAGTACCTATAGTGCCTGACCTAGTATCTGTAGTACTTAGTACCTAGTATCTGTAGTACCTAGTATCTGTAGTACTTAGTACCTAATATCTGCAGTAACTAGTATCTATAGAGTTTGTAGAACCTATAGTATTCTTCTTCGGTAGTTGTACAAGTACCCAGTATCTGTAGTACCTAGTAACAATATTATCAATAGAACCTAGTACCTAGTATCTGTAGTACCTAGTATCTATAGTAACTGTAGTAACTGAGGTATTTTCTCTGGTAGTTATCCAAGTCCTATACCTGTTATTTGTACCTATTATCTATACCTAGGATCTATACCTATTATCTATACCTAGGATCTGTAGTACCTAGGATCTGTAGTGGTATGATAAAGTGGAAACAGTGAATTCCTTAAAGATGAAAATTGATTCAAGATGGGATTCCTTAAAGATGGAACTACTCAAAGGTAAGAATTGGTTGATGTTGTAATATGTTGATGTTGTAATTGGTTGATGTTGTAATTGGGACAAGTTGTAATTCTATGAGTACTTCTTTTTTGTTGAGTTGTAATTTTTTCACTGGCGGTTTTTGGTTGTGTCGTGATTTTTTGGAGAGGTGGATTTGGCGTGGGGACCGGAAGTGGCTGGGCCTTGGTGTACTGCGCCAATGCACTTATATCTGGTACTAAGTATGTGATGTTTGGTTTGGTTTGGTGCGGAAAGGAAGGGCGAGCGCGTTCTTGATTTTGGTACGTTTGATCCATTACAGTAGGTGTTCCTGCAGATAAACACACATCTTTCACATACATCGTCACAAACCACCACTTACCACAATTAACCAAATTTCTATTAGCCTTTTAAGGGGTAACAAGTAATTGGAGATGGACATATACCGTTTGATTTATTATGAATTTCGGGGTGGGGGGATTTTTGACTATATATAGACCTGAAACATTAAAAACGTGCTTATATGCAGTCTCGACAATACCATTTTAATAATTAAAAAGCATTTCGTGACTCGGGTGAAGTCTAAGTTTTTAAAGGTTTGACTTAATTTTAAATCTCGAACGTTTTGGCTGGATTAATGGAGGGTGGGGTGTTTAAGGACCCTCGGAATTGAAAGCAAAAAACACCCGTGCACCACGCTACCCCTGGTTAAAAAAGCCCAACACGAAAAGCACACATTTCACGTTTTTTTGATCCGAAAAAAAAGGACTTTTTTAACTTGGAGTGACCCAATTTCATAACCATAGTTTCAAAGTTCCAGCACCTTTATTTCCTGCTGTATCTGGAAATAAAAGAGATCCGGGGGACCGCAGACGAGTAGTCGCATATAGCCTATATGCAGTACATTACATAGAACTATATACGTAGAGGTTCCCTTTAAGACCTTACCCGATTAGGAAATCACTTTTGGTAGTTTCCCAAATCTAAATCTAGTAGTTTCAACTTAAAAATCCATCTTTATCTATTTTTAGAAGCACAACCACTAAACTTCAAACGGCCACTACGCGCGCGATGACGCACCCTATTTATACCGTGCATCACCACCACGAAACAACCAAACAACTGAGCATAGGCGCCACTGAAGCAAGGATCCAACAACCGTTTCACCTGAAACAACCGTGAAACAACTTCGAAACGCTTCCATACGTCTTTCCATACATCTGATCCGTTCTATACATTCTTCCATACATCTCTAGACGTCTCCATACAGATTCCTTACAGCCAGAGTCTTTACAGAGTCCATACATTGATTCGCTCAATACATCAAACCTCTGATCCCCAATACAGATCCATAA
The DNA here is from genome assembly GCA_002370695.1 of Metschnikowia matae var. maris. Classification (NCBI taxonomy): domain Eukaryota; kingdom Fungi; phylum Ascomycota; class Pichiomycetes; order Serinales; family Metschnikowiaceae; genus Metschnikowia; species Metschnikowia matae. Next base: position 39,401 of record NKZH01002269.1, read on the forward strand.
AGATTCGTCTAGAACAATCCACTCTGAAACACCCATACATTGAATCAATATCGCGTTCCATACATTGAAGCGTATAGTGATAGACTACTGAAACCCTACACTGTTGAAACACTGTTGAAACATCTGTGAAACACTGTTGAAACATCTGTGAAACATCTGTGAAACACTGCTGAAACGTTCATATGCCGGTCATGAACCGTCGGTCGGTGACATATGACGGAAAACGGATCCGGGCCCCCTCGGATCTGGACCAGACCGCCCATCTAGACCGCAGAGTCGTCTCGGATAATACGCTCCTACATGAGCAGTACCACGGCAATCTGGCCATGCGAACCACACCCAATGGCGAGGCCCCCGACTCTGTTTCAGATTCGTTTGATTTCTTCTCCTCCAGCCCGCCTCGGGCGTCGGAAGCTGTACCGAAACTTCCATCCACCGATCCATCCTCTCCACACACTCCCATCCATGCTCCACAGCCCAAACCTATACTTTCCATCCATGCTCCTGCATCCTCCACCCCAGCCACTCCATCAGGCTTATCTACCACTCCATCAGCCCCATACCCAACTACATCTCCGCATATTCCATACACCACAAAGTCTGTACCTGTTCCTGTTCCTGTTCCTGTTTCAGCTATTGGTTCAAGTACGGGTTCAGGTGCACACCCTACATCCAATACTGCATCCAACGGTACCCCTGTTTCATTTTCTGCAAAGTATCCAGACCTGGCAAAGTTGGAAATGGCAAAAATGGAAATGGCAGACCTGCCAAAAATTGACCTGACTAAAATGGATATGGGCCTTGGTGCAGGCAACATGAGCAATATTACTCCACACTTACCGCACCACCTGCGACTCTCTCGGCCGGTTTCTAAAGTATACCCATACCCACTGATCCAATCATCGATTCACCTTTCAGATTATACGCTTCCTGCATCGACGCATTCGCCCGTTCTAGGCCCTCGGCCCGATGAACGACGTTACAGTTCTGATCCTGTCCGTCATGATCCAGATCTACACTCTAATGGTGAGGCACGTGACTTGCGAGACCCACGTGATCTATCTGCTGATCCACGTCATGATCCACGTGATACTGATGTTAACTCGGATATGTCTAACCCAGGGCTCAATTCGTATATGGCAGCTCTGCCAGAATCATTCAATGGAGGTACCGGTTCGGGAAATTCAGGTTCGGGAAATTCAGATTCTGGTTCTGGAGGAAATATGCCCGGAGGTACGGGTGTTTCCGGTGCAGGGTCCATAGTTTCCAATTCGGGTACTTCATATGGTTCATATGGAGGATTAGGGGTCTCTGCACCTCCCAGGCCACTACAAAATTCAACTCTGTTTAGTTTTTCAGATGCAGATAACTCTGAACTTCATATTTCTCCCGTCAGAGATAAGTCTCCTGCACCCAGTCTCCCGGCCACCAGTCTACTGTTCTTCACCAAACCCATTGAAGTGGCCAAACATCGTGATTCGGAGTCTCTGGGGCTGCCCCAAAAATCTCTTGGTTCCGTCAATTCCAATGCCATAGGTCTGCTTATAGATGCATATGACCAGAGTACTAGTCTGTTGGCACTTCTGGCTGCTCCAGAAATCCGTGCACCTCTTTCGGCACCGGCTTTTCAGAACCCTCATGAAGCTCGTATGGAGGGTAGAGAAAGGGCCAGAGTGGAATTTTCTACTCCCAATTCTGGAACTCCAATTTCTGGTACCTCACATTTTACACCCAATTCTGGATCCAATTCTGGATCTAACTTTGGACCAAATTCTGGACCAAATTCTGGACCAAATTCTGCAATCAATACAGGAATCAATGCAGGAATTAATTCTGGTGGTGTGACCTGGAACAATTCTGTGAATTGTAATTCGGTCAATTCAGTTAATTCCGGTTCCTCTTCTTCCAGATCAGAGTTACCGAAACCAGGAAATCTCGAAGTCCAACCAATTCATATCAGACACGACTCTCAATCGTCAAACATTTCCCAGGTTTCAAGTGCATCGACCCTTACCAATACCAACCAGCAGAGGTTTGTTAAGTATGTCATGAACACACAACTGAATTCGCTGGGATCATCACTGACAAGGTGGCTGATGCCCAATGTTCTTTCATGGCTTAAACATAATGGGTTCAATGTCACGTGGCAGGATACGTTCAAAAGAAACGAGATTTCAGGTAATCGGTTCTTGGAATTGGCCAATTACGATGCCAAATCCTCGGTCTGGCACCAGTTAAGCATGCGATTGGACGAAAGTGATGAGGTTTCAACTACTGAACGGTTCATTTCACTTCTTCGAGACTTGGAGCCCGATTTAAAAACCCCTACGAGCTCAGAACCTTATAGTGCTACTCTGCTGACGTTTTCTCCGTGTCCTCAGGCCATGGATATGGATGATTTGGCAGAACATCGCAAATCTACTGCTTCGTTATGGGCCAATTCCAGTCTCCAGCTTCCTTCTAAGCCCAGACCTTATTCCTACATTGATCCTGGGTCGCTGAAGTATACGCCCAAGGAGAACCTGCACAAGTTCTTCAACCGCATGCACAACCGGACATCTTCATTTGAAACGCCCAAAGAAGCGATTTCTCAGCCGCAAATGTCCAAATCTGCTTCGGGTGAAGTATTCCCTTCCAGTCGGTCCCGAAAAAGCGGAATTTTTAGTACTCTTCGGAAATACGGCGGAGAAAAAGCGGCTGAAATCAAGAAGCAGGTACAGTCACCTTCTCTAACCAAACTGAACTCCCAGAGACGTAACCGGCGAGATTTGGAGCCTCGGAGACCAGATATTCACACTGACCGGTCGTCCAAGTCCATTTCGCAGTTATACATCCCACAAACGGCTCCACAAGCGGAAGTTTCTCCCAAATCCACCAAGAGTTTCAGTGCTTTACGGCCTGAAGAGACGTCCCAGTCTTCTAATCTGAGCCGGAGAAGTTCTAGGAATAAAGAGGAGCATACAGAGCAAAAGAGAGAGTACAAGGAGGATGGAGGAAGGGATACTTATTCTGGAGGAAGAGACGCTTATTCTGGAGGAAAGGAGAATTATTCTGGAGGAAGAGAGAATTATTCTACAGGAAGAGAGACTTATTCTGCAGGAAGAGAGACTTATTCTGGAGGAAAAGAAAGTTATTCTGTCAATAAAGAAGCTAAAGAACCGGTTTCTATAGTCAGTTTGGCCGATTTGGTACCTGCAGAAAACCTCCCCACTGCAACCATCAGACCATACAAACAGATCCTTGTTTCCAGAGATAACTCAGCCTTTATATCGATTGTTGTTCGTCCCGAACATTTAACCACGGCTCAAAGTCTCAAAGAGGTTTTTTGCCAAGGTCTCCAACTTCTTGAAATTGGCCAAGTCACATACCACCTTACAGATTTCCACTGTAAGCCAGGTGTTCCATTATCGGATGAAATGCTCCTTGCAATTGTCAAACTCGATACATTACTCAAGATCTATGTACATCAGAGTGTGGATCTTACACAGGATACAGGTACATTTTCAAGCACCTCATCCGACTCCAAGTCTTTTGATACATCGGGAGATAACGGCAAAATGTACCCTGCCACTCCACAATACCTTCTCCAGGATCCAAGAGATAAGACGATTGATTACTTGAATTTCAAGGACAAAAACGCCAAGGCTCATGTTCGAGAAGCACGGAAAACACCCAAACCTGAGCCTTTGGATACGGGAACCCATGAAAAACCTCATCCTATCAAACTTACCATGCCTCTGCTGAAACGAACTCATTCAACTACACCATCTGCAGTTAGCAACATGAGAACTCCACCAATTCATCTTGAAATGAGTGCAGCATCTTCTAACCATGTGAACTTGAATCAGAATCAGAATCAGAATCAGAATCAGAATCAGAATCAGAATCAGAATCAGAACCAGAACCAGAACCAAATCCAAATTCAAAATCAAAATCAAGGTGGTTTAAGTGAAGGAATGGGAATGAGTCTAGGCAATCATAAACAAGGTACGCCCGAAAAAGCATATGCTAATCCTCAGACATTTACCGTGTTAAGAAGAGCAGGAAGGGAAATTGATTTCGACAAAAGACGTCAAACTCCAAATGAGAGTAAGGCCCCTCGTTTAATCCCCAACATCTACTCATCATCCGTGACCAACTCTTCAGTCTCACCCATTTCTGCCTCCACCATTCATTCCTTCAAGGAAGAATTGGGTACTTCTCCAAGCACAGCACGGCTGGGTACAGCGTTCCGGACTGCATCCAATGGGCTGGAGAACTCATTTGTGGCCAAAAGGAAACCTCCTCCTCCTCCCACCGCAAGCAATTCGCTCATAAAGAAGAAGCCCACTCGAACAGACTCTAATAAAGAATCAGGGACTTTTGAAAAGAAGAAATTTGATTTTAGTGGGGCTCCTGGTGTTGTTACTAAGGGAACCAACGTCAATGTTGGTACTGATGTTAATGGTGAAAATAATGATGGTGAAGAAGATGATGATGATGAGTTTTTCGCCAAGCCAATCAAGAAGACTCCCAAATCCAATGTTAGAAATGAGACGACTACGAATGAAGATGATGATTTCTTCATGAAACCAATCAAACCACAGGTCAAAATGATGAATGTGCGTCCTCCACTTGAAGCCGTTTACGATAATCTTGAAAAGTATTTCCCCAATACTATCCTTGATAAGCCTATTATTGATACAGCACCGGAAACACCTTCCAAACCGGCTGCTCCTGCAGATACAAAGCCTGCCTCACGAAAAGTATCGATTTCAAGGACATTTTCTAATGCCAACCGGTCTCCTGTGATCCAATCGAAAGATTCCGAGGATGAAATTCTTTATGGAGAAGGCCCCAAGCTCCGGAAAAGAATGAAAACCATTCGAATCGTGGCCAACGAGGCAAAAATTAAACGTTTGGCCAGCATGAAGGCCGTTTCTGAGGCTAAAACTGATAAGAGCATGAAGAGACATGTGTATAATGCCATTAATCCTTCTTTGAACCGTGCAAACACCAAACTTTGGGGCCAGAAGGTGGTAGAAGTCACTTCGGATGATATTGAAAAAGGATATGTTAGTCGGATCCGTAATGTGGCCAGTGATCTGTACGAAGAATTTGCATGGATCAAGGGAGAACTCATTGGCCGAGGCTCTTTTGGCCTGGTGTTCCTTGCACTTAATGTCTCCACGGGAGAAATGCTTGCAGTGAAACAGGTGGAATTGAGCGACTCGTCCAGTAACCTGGAAGGCATAGATGCATTGCACAAGGAGGTGGAGACCATGAAAGATTTGGACCATCTCAATATTGTGCAGTACTTGGGCTTTGAGCAGTCCAAGCAGACATATAGTTTATTCTTGGAGTATGTGGCAGGAGGATCAGTGGCATCATGTTTAAAGTCATATGGAAAGTTCGATGAGCCCTTGGTCAAGTTTATTACCAGGCAAGTTCTTGAAGGACTCAAGTATATCCATGAAAATGGTATTCTTCACCGAGACTTGAAGGCCGATAATCTCTTATTGGAAATTGACGGTACGTGCAAGATCTCGGACTTTGGCATCTCCAAGAAATCCAAGGATATCTATAGTAACAATGCCGAGATGTCTATGCAGGGCACGGTGTTCTGGATGGCTCCCGAGGTCATTCATTCCATGGTTGAAGATAAGAAACAAGGGTATAGTGCCAAGGTGGATATCTGGTCTTTGGGGTGTGTGATGGTGGAGATGTTTGCAGGAAAAAGACCATGGTCCAATGAGGCAGTGATCAGTGCCATTTATAAATTGGGCAAGACCAAGTTGGCTCCTCCAATTCCAGATGAAGTTAGTGCTGAAGCTAAGGATTTCTTGAATCAGTGTTTCACTATTGACTCAGAAAAAAGACCTACAGCTGAGCAATTATTAGGCCATGAGTTTATGACTAACGATGGCTTTGACTTTGCAAAGACAAAGTTAAGTGAGATCATCAAGTATAACTCCAAGAAGTGTATCAAGTGAGATTAATGTCAATGTCAATGTCAATGGCCAATTGCTTGACACCAAAATTGACACCAAGATTGTCACCAAGATTGTCACCAAGATTGTCACTAGGATTGATACTAAGATTGATACTAGATTGATTGGAATCCGGATACGTTGATGAAGAGTGGATATCAATGTATCTACAAGTTATGAAAAGAGAAGATGAAGGTTGCTGGTGTGGCCATGGAAAAGGTATGTTTCCAAAACAGAATAGTTGTATTGATACTAGGCCATGGTCAGTTCCAACTATTCTCTACTATTACTGCACACAATTCTTGAGATGGATCTCATATGTGTACTCCGAAACACTCTTCTGAATAGTTACACTTGTGACCTGACTAGTGATGGATACCTGGTCATTTACCCTGTGGATCCAGTAAATATCCAGTGACTTCTGAATCATCCCATTGAACAGTTACTGCAACAACTGATCACCAGACCCCACATCATCAAGACATGACAATATGACTAATCACTCAAGATACTGTTGGCCATCGTTATTCATTTAAGCTGTTCACTGGTATTCTGTTCACTAGTAGTCTTTAGTAAGCTGTAGTCACTCATAGGAAGCTATGGTAGCTGTAGGTCAACATCAGTGGTGACTCTATATCAGTTGTGACTCTATATCCATGGTAACCCTATATCCATGATAACAATATTGCTCAACCCAGTTGCTACGCCTGAAAGTTTTCCCTGTTTGTTGATGATTTCTGTGAAGGAGACTGACATAAAAAAAGGAAGGCAGAGAAGGTGGGTGCAAATCACACCAAACACCAGTAGCTGTTCGGGTTCATATGACACGATACAAGATATACTAGTACACTAGATTGTAAAGCTAAGAATGACCATTGTTCCATCCTACAGAGTACACAAAAAAACATCTTTACAACTAGGTCAAGTACTTAAACATATTTATTCACCATCTTTGGTGTAGACTCGAATCTGTAGAACCAGTCCCTTTTTCCCTTGCCTTACTACTACTCAGTCATTTATAAGGTATGATTTCTTCGGTGAGTTTTTTTTTTTGTTTGTTTGTTTCTTTGTAGATCCTTAAGGAAACCGTGACTTGAAGACCAATAATGGGGATCTAAAGGTTTTTCTTTACTCGAGAAATTGGGGTTTCTTGACTTATGCTTGTCATCCTATATGCTGCACTAGGCCATTGAAAAAGCCATTCCTACCTGGGATTACCAGCCAATGAACATACACAGAGTATGAAACAAATTGGAACTTACATTCTATATACATTCCATGTATAATAAACAAAAAAAAAAATTTGTAATAAAAATTTTGACTTTACCATTGGCACTATGTATTATGAATAGCTATTTAACCGTTATATATATATATATTATCCTGCATATAGAGCGTTTCATTGCTCTTTTTCCAAAGTTTAGATGGGACCCACACTAAACCCAAGGATTTTCTCCTAAAACCTCTACTACTAAATTAACCAATTTGGAAACCTCTATTGATATATTTTTTATGGAAATATCCTCACTGCTTATTGATCCATACTGCTTATTGATCCATACTGCTTATTGATCCACTTTTGCTTACTGATACATATTAAGTACTGATACCTTCTTTGCTATGGACTTGCATTATTACTTTACCTTCATGTACTCTATTAAAAGCTGCACCTACTAAAAGCTGTACTTACTAAAAGCTGTACTTAAAAGCTGTGCTTACTAAAAGCTACTGTGGTACACACAGCCTAATTTTTAAGCGTACACCCAGTAAGTGGGTCCCAAGCGTTTCTTCTTGTTAGATTGTTGGTTTACTAATAAAGTTGTTTTTTTCTCTCTTTTTTTTTTTTTTTGGTTGCACTGGTTAGTGATTTGATGAAGTTATGCGTTGATGGGTGCAAAATGTGAGGGAAAAAAAGTGCGAATAGTATATATGAAACTGAAATTCTGGTTTTTTAAAATTAATTCATCTTGGATGTGACCATGATATTAATGAACCATTCCTGAACTCAAGATTTGGAGATGGATTTGGGAAAAACAATTTCCATAAATATCGAATGAAGGTACCATGTACAACTATACCCTATTAGTATAAGCCTTATGAATATGTCCCACCACACAGCAATTCCCCGCAACTAGTCAAGCCAGCAGTACCACTCGAAGGTTCCAAGTATCGTTTAAAGATTAAAGGTATCGCTCGAAGTGGCAGACACATTCATTTGGAACAGTCAAGGATCTCATTGGATCTCATTGGATTTGATTGGATTTGGTGGATTTGGTGGATTTGGCTGGAGGCAGATGCATGGATCAAACTTTTTGAAGATCTCCAGCCACGTATCCACAAAGACTCAAGGTGTATAAGCTGGTCCGAGCTATTATTAAACTTGACTGACTTGTTGCTCTGCACTAACTGTTAAGATGCAGGTATGGACCATCGGGTACACAGCCCCGATGTCCCACGTGACATCAGCATAATCCCTCGTGACTGCGAACATATG